>CM076577.1:90648456-90902428 GCA_034641835.2 Pinus albicaulis
TAGCCTAAAATCCATCACAAAACAAAGCTAAATCTTAAGGAGAGATCCCTCTCCAGAACTCAGGAAGGCTAGATCTTGAATTCTAAAAGAGGTTCTTGGTTACCCCTGGTTTTCTTTAACTTTAAACCAAAATCCCACGACCTAAGAATTACTAGGGTGATAACAGGCCCTACTCTGGTATAGATTTTACTGGTGATCCGGACCTCCTAGTCCTAGAGGGAGAGGATTGGGATGAAGATTTGGGTAAGACTCATTTTTTAATTTTCATGAGTATTATGATTTTTTTTATTTTTATTTTTTAAATTATGTATGTTCTGATGTTAAATACATGCACTTGCAGATTTTGGCCGAGAGAGACCCGCAGGCATGTCTCCGATAGCGAGGTGAATCCCTCGCAATTTTGACCCTCATGGCGAGGGAGGCAAGGTGGAGGAGATCGTGCGCAACCTAGAGGGAATCACATGTGGAGTCCTGGACTATGCACGATTCGACGATGTTCCTCGTGCCTACCAGAGACATACCGTAGGGGTGCCAAGCCGCATTCACCGCTTACTAAGGTGGCTCGTACAGGAAGTGACATGCTACCATGAACATCACGCCGATTAGACACCTAGGTTTTATATTTGCATATTTTGAGAGACATGGTGTCTCGAGATGTAACAAAAACACACATATTTTTTGAATTTATGATGCACACTAATGCAAACATTCGATATATATATATATATATATTCCTACATGGATCTTTTACATATGATGATGATTTTACAAATTATGCAAATTTCTATCTAACACAATGTTAGCCACTATATTAGTTAATGCACACATTCGTCTAGGAATATGTTGATATGTGATAAAATCAAAATGTATTTCCAACAAACGAACACGTAAATACAATCTCAGAATGCACGAGTTTCTAACCGAATAATGACCATTGAGTTGCAGAACAACAAGCTGTGAATCTAGATTTACAAGCAATGCACGTATGCCGAGGTTGATTTCCTTAGTTAATAGTTCAAGGACATCACTATATTCAGAGACATTGTTTGTAGTCCATCCTAGACAAATACCTTGCAGATCTATCAACTCACCAGCAGGATCATAAATTACCCAGGCTACTGAAGACAAATTTCTGGTACTGCGGGAAGCACCATCCGCGAAACTGACATAAGGGGTACTAGACATCTACACAAATAAGCAAGACCCAATAAGCAGGAAAATTCTCGCAAAGCACGCCAAATAAAAACATGTACAAAAAGAAAATGACACCTATGTACACAAATCATGCATGAATGACTCATGCATATTATTTTTTGAGATACAACCCATTTTTGGATTGTTCTAAAGGATGACCTTCATAATCAATGAGCTCATAGGCCCCATTCCACAACACACGTTTAATAATGTAGGGCCCATGCCACATGGGTTGAAATTTTCCTACCCCCAACTTATCATGATCTTGGTCATACAGGAGGACGAGATCTCCTTCAATGAAAGAACAAGGGGAAACCGATTGGTCAAAATAAGCTTTTACCCGCTTCTTCTGTGCTTCGATAACTAGAGCAAAAAAGCAGCGGGTTTCATCCAACCTTCCTAAGTAAAGGAGACACTCTTCTTCTAGCGAAGTGTTTGGCAGTAATTCAACAGCAAATTTGAGCGAAGGTATTTCACACTCAATCGGAAGAGTAGCTTTCAGACCATAAACCAACTGAAAAGGAGTGAATCTGGTTGCATTCTTAACTAAGGTTCGGTATGCCCAAAGAGTTGAAAATCACATAATATTCCAATTGGATTTGTGGATCCCAATCTTACGTTGAAGCATCATAACAATAACTTTGTTCACAGCTTCAACCTGGTCATTAGCCTGAGGATAGTATGGCGTTGAGCTGTCGTGACGCAGACCCAACTTAGAAGTCAACTCCACCACCATATAATGCCGAAAATGAGAACCATGATCGGTAACGATGGCTTGAGGGACACCAAACCTAGCAATGATGTGATTGAATATTAATTGAGCAGTTGTCTTACCGTTAGCAGCAAGTGTAGGCATTGCTTCGGCCCATTCGGTGATTTATTCTATGGCTACGATAATATAATCATTCCCCCCGGCCGAGTGAGGGTTACATGTCATAAAATCGATGCCCAACTTCGCAAAGGGACCAACGGTAATGACAGGATGAAGAGGTACAGGGGGTGCACACGTATTGTGTTGGTAGATCTGCAAATCATGTGTTGGAATGGGGTCTCCTAACAAGCTGCGAAACTGGTCCATTTTGAATATTTTTTATTATATTTAGTCCAGCACAGGGGTTTTGGGGTGGGTCAAAGCCCCGAAAGCATTGTAGTGGATGAAAGGGTAAACTAGGGGTCCGAAAACCATGGGTTGCAGACCATAGGAAAGTCTAGGCTAGATTTTTATAAATAGAGATGCATTTTGTATTGTAAAAGGATAAGAAATGATGAGCTATTGATGCGAATAATGGTTTAAGACATCTGTTTGGGTTTTGGGGAAAGGACTCCTGCTGGCTGTGTGTGCGGAGATCCAAGTCCAGTTGTGTGCGAACCCTGCTGCTATGTGCGTAGGTTGGGAAGGGAATTGTAAGGAATAATTGATGAATGAATGAATGCGGAAGATTGTTAGAGAACTAAATTTGTGAGTACTTTTGTGTGAATTACTGATAATTGTTGTATTGTGCGTTTTTTGTCTTTAAGCTGCGAAAGATCTGTGTACTGCATTCTTGGATCTAGATCTTTTATGTTATGTTTATGTACTGTTGTGTTGATGTTATAACAAGCATATAACTATAGATCTAGTGCACGTGGATGCGAATAGAGACTTAATTAACTCTGCGCAGAACAAGAAAATCTGGGAATCATAGGATCTAGCGCAGCTTTTCTTGCCTTACCCATCCTTTCTCAGGGTGCAGAAACCTGGTTCCAGCACCCACCCATACTACTTCAGGTGAGACTTTGACCTGTGCAAGCAGGTCACTGCAGAAAGGGCCAGTAGTATAGGGGTTTGTTGGCAAACCTTGCACACCGAACCTAGGTCAGGACCCCTCAAGCCAACAAATGGTTCTATTTTCAGGACCTAAAGGAGTGTGAGAAAGGGATCGGGTATTGAAAAGCGAATACTAGAGAAGGGCACCTATAAAGGGCCCTTAGGAAACCATGACGGTGTACTTGAAGTTACCTACCTTCAAGGGCACGGCCGATGAAGACATGGAGTGGTTTTGGTTTGTGACGGAGTTGGTATGGGTTGCGCAGGGCGTGGTGGGCAACATTATGAAAAAAGCGCAACTATCTAGAACATTAAGGATGCCCTGGAACAGTAGTTTCAGAACCCTAAATCCTACTCTCAGGTCATAGCAGAATTAAAATATTTCAAGCAGGGGGCAACTGAGTCTGTATGGGAAGCAGATCAACGCCTAAAAAAAGCTATCAGAGAAGGAGGATTTTGGTATGGTTCATCGCCATGCTACTCCCTCACCTACGCGTACCTATGGGTCGCCAGAATTTTGACTCACAGGATGAGGCCTTGGGATCTGCTATGAAATTAGAAGCTACGCCTCTAAAGGATGTTGCGGTAGAAGTACAGCAGATCCAGGAGCAGCTTGAGGCTATGTACCAGGAAATTCAGAATCTACAGCAGGAGAAAGGAAGAGGGGATAGCACAAAACTAGGTCATGCAGCAGGCCACCTGAGACCAGGAACGTGTAGTCCGGGACAACAGGGCTCAAGGGGACCTACACTCTGGCACGGAGAGAGCTGCGCAACTGGGTTGCATAATATCAACCGATGGCCCTGTCATGGCATGTCGGTTTTGCCAATCGATTGGCCATGAGGAGCAGTACTATCAAATCCCTAATGAAGTAATGGACAAGGGAAAATACCCTTCCTCACCAAAAACCCCCTCGGGCAGGGATGACTCCCCCCCTGGAAGAAGGGATAGGAGCCAAAGCGGAAGCGCAGGTCAGGGTCGAGGCCAGTCACTCTGCTATAACTATGGGGGCACAGGGAATTTGGGGAGGGATTTCCTGAACCCTTTATGACTGTCCTGCAGGTATTGTAGGTAGTGGGGCCATACGCTGGAAGATTTCCCAGCCTTAAAATCAAAGATACAGGAAAAGCAGCTCCCATCTGCGCAGAAGGTGCAAAAGGTCCAGACCAAGCTGAGGGGAAAGGATACCAAGGTAAATGTGGTAACGCACAGTAGATTGGTGACTGGGGGGGCTAAGGAGAAAGAAGAAACTGACACACTGATCCGCAGGGCAGTTAGCAACCAAGAAGGACTGGACCTAGGCAAAGCAAGGGAAACTTTTATGGAGGCTCGAAAGGACTTCCTTGAGACTAAAATTCTGCCATCTACACACCTGGGAGTTGTGGAAGTAATTGAGGAAGTTAAACCTTTCTTACAAGCATGCATGAGGCTACTGCGCAACCCCCAGGTAGTATGAAATCTGTTGCCTTTACTAGAGAGATGTGCAACACGCACTGCCACGTCAATTGACATTAAGGATGTGCATAAGTTACACAAACATCAAGGACACACTGGGAAGGAAATGCGGCTGACAGTCTGAATCAGAAACTATGAAATGGATCGGGTTATCTTAGACATTAGATCGGACGCCAATGTACTACCTAAGCACACTTGGCAACGCATGGGGGAACCCAAGCTGGAGCAACCCACCATCCAGCTTCGACTGGAAAATCAACAAAAAAATCATTCCTCTGGGTAGACTACCAAACATCATGGTTGACATCGCGGGGGTAAGGGTCCTGACAGATTTTGAAATAATATAAATTATGGAAGATGTGTATCCCCACCCTGCGCCCCTCAGACTGGACTGGGCTATAGACATGGGGGGCGTCATCAGTCTCAGAAATTGCAGCATGATATTTGAAAATAGGGGTACATGGGTCGTTGTACCACTAGACCCTGTAGAAGGAAAATGTTATGCGGAACCTGTACCTAAGGAGGGAGATGGGGATTATATCTATAAGTTGACAGCACGACATAGGGACAACCTAACCCAGGATGCCATGCCATGCTACGAGGGGGATGTTGAGGATCCCGGTAAGGAACTAGAAGCTTGGCAGACACGGCTAGGGCAAGCCTCTACATTGCGTTGTCTTTGTATCACAAAGGACTTCCTCTTTAGGGTCCCAGAGGAAAGGACTGGAGTCGAGCTAGGCCTGAGAAACTGCAGAAAACCCACCGTGGGAGAGGGTCAGGTCGATCCGTGAATGAGAAACATGTTCCCTATGACACCTGTAGGTTCCACAGGTAGCGGTCCCATGCATCGAGCCACCTTTATGACGACGACAAAGCTAGGGGTCAGGCGGTTGGTTCTGACGTCAGCCCCCCTTGGGGCCTTAGCAGGACAAATGATAAAAATATTTGGGTCTTGGGCTAAGAGCTACTTAGGAAGCAAGCCTATGTTGGGGGAAGACAAGAAGTTGTCGCAACTCGGTAACCTTAGTGTAATGAGTATGCCTAAATCACTAGGGACACGACGACTAGCCGTTGGAATTGTACCCTCTGGTAAAAAGCAAAAGTTACCATTGAGAGAAGTGGCTCCCGAGCCGTTGGCAGGTCAAGTTATGGGAAGATTTTACTATCCCTTGGGAAAACCACCCCGCGTAAAATATCTCTCTCTATCATCCAATGGGAAGTGCTTAAAAGGGAGCAGGTTAGCCCGGTTAGCAATATTGTATCCTGTACACAATTGGCCTACCTTAAGCATCTTGTGGAAGCAATCAAGCAATGAAATTTTTCATAATTGCAGCACCCCCCTCATGTTTGGCCAACCCCCTCCTTCAGATAGTAGTCACCGAGAGCCAGGATTCATTTTTCACGCAAGGATGTCGGCTACTACCCCGACCGAAACCTCCAGCCCAACTAAGCTTGATGTTCAAGAAGTCCTGGAAGATGAGCCTGAGTTAGAAGAAGTCCCCCCTCCGTGGACCACAAGGAAAGGCAAGGAGAAAGCTCAAAGCTCGGGGAAAACCCCACAGGCGGAAAAAAGGCCCCAAAGCTCCCCACGACATACCAGGCCCCCGCCCTCAGAACAAGATGACCAGAAGGATGCTCTACCAGCTAACCCGATCAATTGGTTACCCCCCTTCATTCGACCATAAAGACCATCCATGCGAACACCGAAAAACTTGGATGGCTTGATCACCTACCTGCAGACTCCGCTGACCCCAGGTGAGGTCCCCATCCTCGATGATCCCTGCGGACGCCTTTATGAGGTCAAGTTCGATGATCACGATATAGCGGACCATGACGCCTTCGCAGAATTGGCCCCTGCATTATACTTTGATACAATCCATGAGGATGATGGAATCACGGTAGTACCTCAACGCTGGGTATGCGGCTTGGCGGGATACGAACTTCTGAATCTGCTCCGTATGCCCCACTTTGGCCGTTACAACATCACAGATCGGTTGGCGCGCTAGTTACTCGCCCTCATTCACAATGGCTGCTTATGGATTCACGAAATGGTCCCTATCGACACTACATTGATCCACAAGATCACAGGCCTCCCGATGCAAGGGCCACACCCACTAGCGAAGTTCGAAAAGAAGTACGAAGCCGCTACCGCTCTGTTTGTCCGGAAGACCTATGTAGTACAGCGAAATTAGCGAGGGTTTGTGATCCAAACCATCAACAACCCTACTACGTAGATGGGCACTCGATTGTTATCCTGCAAACTAATGAGGAGGTGCCAGGTAGCGACTGTCCCCACCTATGTAATCCAGCTAGCCGGACAGTGTGCGAAGGGTGTGTTTTTCAATTGGGCTCAATACTTGTGCGATGAATTTCTCGCTAATATCTGTGAATCTCAGGAGCACAAGACATCTTTCTTCTATTCATGGCTATTATTCCTAATGGCACTAGTCGCCTGGGACAAAACGGAGGAGTCGGCCATTCGGGAGCTCCCTGATGGGATGTGTGAAGGTGCTCGGTATGCTCACTTATGGGACTCTAAGAATAAGCAGCGTATCGAGGATAACAAGGTCTTTTGGGTCCTCTTCCAGAGCAATGTCGCCACTGCCATAAACTCCTGACCCCGGTTATCCCCCACCATATATGAAAAATACAAGCATATTTCCGCATTCCAAATCACCATGCACCAGGTCCAGATTCACAGCCTTGTCGGTAAGACATGGATAGAATTTCCTTATATGGTAGCTGATGAATAAATTGACCTATTGATCTCATTATGGTCCCCCACCTGGAAAAAAGGCCTCCTCGACACACCAGCATCAGTTACAGTTGAGCCCAGGGGTAACCCGCCGCAGCAGCTCGATACAGCTCCGGCCCAGGTAGACACAGCTACCACCCGTCCACTAGGCACTAAAACGATAGGGGCATCAGCATCAAGACCAAGGAAGAAACAGCATGCCCATCATGAGCACTACGATGAGACAATCACGTTAACGGATGAGGACCTGGAGCAGATCGCGGACACGATCACCATGGCTACGTAGGATAAGGGGGCACTTATCGCAACCCTGTGGAAGGAAGGGGTTGACTCTCTTCAGGAAGACCTCCACGCTCTCCAGATCAAAATGGATCACCTCCCACCTAGTGAAGGCCAGGCACAACCCCTGTCAGTCAACAGCAACTCGGCACAAATCAGGGCAGCCAGTCATCTCTGTTGTATTCCTAACTATGCTTTGGTCAGAACGCAGCCCCCAGAAGTCACAGAAATTCAGCTAAAGTTGGCTCAGCTGCCCCACGTGGCCTTAGACAGCCTCAATCATGCTATCTCCTGGGAGATTAGTGACCGCACTTAATCTGCAACCCAACAACTTCAGGCAGCCTAGCGCATCATTGCACAGAAGGCTGATGAGGTGATCCAAGCCGTGTCACAACAGGCGGAGCTTGAGACTGTAATCCACCAACTCTGCATGGAAGTCATAGAGGAAATCATGGTTGAGGATACATCTAGGAATAAGGTGGAAAAATTGGTTGCTACTCTCAAAGCCTCTCGACTGGAAATGCACACTGTCAGGACTTAGCTAGAACAACAGAATTTGGACTTACAGGCCAGATTACAGCCCGGCACACCCCCAGAAATTCGTGCCCAACATATCGCCCTAATCACAGATGCAACAACGCCAATCACAGGGAAAATTTCTCAAGGTACCACGCTCCTGGATTCAGCCATACAGCTCTGGACTCGGGTCCAGCGTGATCCAGTCCTCCAACAAATCAATCAGGACTTATGACAAAAAGAAGAATTCGTTGAAAAGATCAAAACTACGTTGCCTACCTTGGTGCCTGCCCAGCACTTGGCATGATTGAAAACCAGCAATGACCTCCAGGACGAGATTGAGAAAGTCCAGCATAAACAGCACATCATGGCCAAAAGTCTAAAGCCCTGGACTACCTCAGCCCTCCGGTTAACACAAGACATCGATGGCGCAACCAAGCGCCTTAATCAGCTTCTTGCAAGCGTTACCACAGTCGCTAAAGATCCGCCTTCCCAGAAGCTGGTCGGTCTTGCATAGAATGTTGTTGCCCAAAGTCAGGATTTACTCCCTCAGCTCAAACATTCTCTTGATACCTTGCAGGTGCAAATAGAAGCCGACCACCGCAGTTACTCAAGACGAGTCACAAGATTGTGTTGGGGGACTATTGGAACAGGGTCTCCTAACAAGCTACGAAACTGGTCCATTTTGAATATTTTTTATTATATTTAGTCCAGTGCATGGGTTTTGGGGTGGGTCAAAGCCCCAAAAGCATTGTAATGGGTGAAAGGGTAAACTAGGGGTCCGAAAACCATGGGTTACGAACCATAGGAAAGTCTACGCTAGATTGTTATAAATAGAGATGCATTCTATATTGTAAAAGGATAAGAAATGATGAGTTATTGATGTGAATAGTGGTTTAAGACATTTGTTTGGATTTTGGGGAAAGGACTCCTACTGATTATGTGCGCGGAGATCCAAGTCCAGCTGTGTGCGGACCCTACTGCTGTGTGCACAGGTTGGGAAGGGAATTGTAAGGAAGAATTGATGAATGAATGAATGTGGAAGATTGTTAGAGAAATGAATCTATGAGTACTTTTGTGTGAATTACTGATAATTTCTGTATTGTGCGTTTTCTGTCTTTAAGCTACAAAATATATGTGTACTGCGTTCTTGGATCTAGATATTTTATGTTTTGTTTATGTACTTCTGTGTTGATGTTATAACAAGAATATAACTATATATCTAGTGCACGTGGATGCGAATAGAGACTTAATTAACTCTGCGCAGAACAAGGTAATCTAGGAATCACAGGATCTAGCGCATCTATGCTTGCCTTACCCATCCTTTCTCAGGGTGTGGAAACCTGGTGCTAGCACCCACCCATACTACTTCGGGTGAGACTTTGACCTATGCGAGTAGGTCACTGCTGAAAGAGCCAGTAGTATAGGGGTTTGTTGGTAAACCTTGCACACTGAACCTGGGTCAGGACCCCTCAAGCCAACATCATGACATTTACGAACCGTGACAATGCAGTCCTTGAAGATAGAAGGCCATAAATAACAAGCACAAAGAATCTTCTGTGTAGTGGCATAACCAGACATGTGACCACCACAGGCGCCACTGTGACAATCATTTAGGGCTTTCTCAGCTTGAGCGAGAGTCAAACATCGATGGAGTATGGAATCCACCCTGACACGATAGAGTGTATCTCCGACTATACGATAAGGTTGCGACTGATGTCAGATGCGTCGACGGGCATCCTTCGTCAACTCAGATCTAAAAGTAGAAGTCTGGAGATAGACAATTATATCACCCTACTAAGGATCGAGGGTGCTGATCAAGAAAAATGTTTCATCTGGAATGTATTCCTCATAACGAAATGGAGCAGAGTCTGAACGGAGGGAACAGATCAAATCAGAAAATACTAATGATTTCTTCGACTTGGCAGCAGTAAATTCTAAATCTAACTCTTGGAGGATGACAATCCACTTCGAGTATTTTCCACCCAGCAATTTTCGAGACAATATATAGGCCATAGGGTTGCAATCAGAAATCACATTCACATTACGCAAAAGAATATAATGATGAAAATGCTGAACTACTTGAACCGTAGCTAACGCTAACTTCTCGACATGTGCATAGCATGTCTCAGGATCAAGAAGGTTACGAGATAAGTAATAGATAACATGCTCATTGCCATCATCATCGTCTTGTACGAGAAACATGGAAATCGTGCTGAAAGTTGCGGCTAAATAGAGGGAAAAATCACGATGATAGTTTGGAGGATGCAACAGAGGAGCGTTGACAAGAAACGTCTTCGGTGCCTCAAAATACTTCTAAGCAATCTCATCCCAACAGAATTGGATGCCCTGTTTTAATAATCTTATGAACCCTTTAGCCACTTCTGCATAGTTAGGTATGAAATGGCACAGAAAATTAGCCTTCCCTTGCAAACTCTACAACTGATGCAATGAGGAGGGAGAGGGGAGATTGATAATAGCCTCCACCTTGAGTGGATCGAGGCAAATTCCGTATTTGGACACGATAAACCCAAATAGTCTACTGGAATCAATGCAGAAGATGCACTTATGCGGATTAAGCCGAATGTTGTAACATCGACAACGAAGAAAAATCTGACGAAGATGGTCATGATGGTCCATACACTTAGTTGAATGAGCAGTAAGGTCATCCAGATAAGGCTGAATGATATGACGAATATCGTGAAAAGCATACGACATTGCTTGCTGAAATGTGGCCCTAGCATTCTTTAAGACAAAATGGAGCTTCTTATATGTGAAAGTACCCCAGGGACAGATGAAGGCAGTCTTATGTTGATCAGTCAGGAGAATTTTAATCTGATTATAACGAGAAAAATCATCCATGAGGGAAAAAATCTCACTCCCGGCACAGTCGTCAATGATTTGATCGATAAAGGGAGTAGGTTAATTATCCTTGGGACAAGCCTGATTAATTTCACGATAATAAACGCAGACTCGAATGGTTCCCTATTTCTTATCTACAGGAACAATATTAGAGACCCATTCTGTCAAAGGAATTGGATAAATGAAACTAGCTCTGAGAAGCTTTTCAACTTCACCTTTAATGGCAGTAGATTTTCTAGGGTGCACAGGACGAAGATGTTGGTGAACAGGTTATGAACTAGGGTAAGTAGGTATTTCATGCACCACTATACGAGGATCAATGCCAGGCATTTCTTCGTAGGACTATGCAAAGACATCACGGAACTCGCGGAAAAGGATAGTGTGAACTTGTACTTCGTCGGAAGAACAAGTGACCCTGATATGGATGTTCTTGATGATTCTTGGTTTAACAGAAATTTCAATAGGCATCGTCTGTGTAATATTAAAATTACCTTGCGTAAAGACGTCATGTGTCAGAACAGACATTTGAAGTGGAAGAGAAGGAACCTGAGATGCAAAACTCTCAAGACAAGTAGACTTGGCCCCGAGGTCAGGCATGAACGAGGAATGATTATGACCTTCATCCCATGGTAGTTCCTCAAGAGACATAGTTTCCATGATGGTTTCATCGGAGGGAAACACTTCTTTCAAAGGATCAGGCGAATCTGAATTGCCAAGCTAGGGGGATTGAGAATAAATGTCAAGAGACATGCTCAAAGGAGTATGATCAGAGGATGGAGTTTCCGAAGCCGCGATGAGTTCACAATAGTCAATCTCAATCAGACTCAACGACATTGAATCTCCAAAGGAATCGATCTATTCAAGTGAAGGAATAATCTATGGGTCATCAGACCGAGAGATCATATTGATCTGAATAGTGTTTGGTGGAGGAAGAGGAAAAATACCCATGAGGGTAGGATCCTTAAAAAGACCCGGCCCTATGCTCTCATAGGGAGTAGGAATCTTATCCACATATGAAACGTTGTTCTCAGAAGAAGAGGTGAAGAAGGATAATTGATCAACAGTAACAATCTTTCCTTCATGCGGAAATTTCAGAACACGAAAGAGAGTGGATGGAACACATAACATGGCGTGAGTCCAACTGCGACTGAGGAGAAGATTATAATTGAGTTTAGCATCAACTACTTCTACCTCGACATTGACTTTCTTCCCTTTCTAAGTAATCGGTAAACTAGCGAGAACACCTAAAGCCTTTGATTCCCTTCCATCAAATGCTTCAAGGGCATGTGGTGATGAATTCAGGGCTGGAGAACCAACATCTTTCCAGCAAGAAGATGACATGACACAGGTTGATGCACCCTCATCCACAACTGCTCGATGGATGTCGAGACCATTAATAACAACTTGGATAATGAGTGAAATCTGATGCAGAAATCATGGAACGAAATTCTCTAAATCAAAAGAGAGAAGGATAGTATTAGCAGGATCAATCCCACAAATCGCAGAGAACAAATCCTTCCGTTGAGACGGACAACTCTGAAGTACTTATAATGCAGACATCGCAGATGGCACCTAAGCCAAATCCTCAAAAATATTGTAATGGTGAGCGGCACAGGCGTTGGGATTGTAAGAAGACTTGCGGAGTACACCGTTGGATGGTGGTCGTACAGCATTGGGACTTTCAATTTCAAGCGGGCCAGAAAAAAGTAGAGGGGGAGGACCATCAGCGATCTCCTTCCCCGTTGCCAGACGTGATCCAGTATAATCTTTCGATCGAGTAGCAATAGAAACAGTTGCAGAACCGTTCATCGTGAACACCTGAGAGCCAAATGGGTCAGAGGATGGAGATTTCTCTACCATCTGGGTCTGCTGAGATGGGAAGGTTGCTTTAAGACTGGTCGGAGTTTCCTGGGTGCCTTTGAGCAACTGGCTCACTTCGGAATGTCTAGGACAGTCCTTGGTGAAGTTCTCTTCATCACAAATCAAACAATGGTACTTCGGCTTGCATTGAGAACCATCGCCAGCACGAGGTTTCTGAGAATTCTGTTTCGGGGTATCGGCTTTGGCCTTACCTTTACCCTTATTTTTACCTTTAGAAGCATTATCTGCTGGATTGGCCTGAACGGCATTAAATTTTTTGGGCTTATCAGAATTCAAGGTGGACTGAGAAGCAACATTATTGAAAGAAGTAGACTTCGGCTTCCCAGAATTTGAAGAAGAAGACTTCTGAGAAGTCTGAGACACAAAACCAATAATACCATCGACAGGTGGAGTTATTGGTGGTTTAGACGTTCCATGCAGGGGAGCATCAGGAAAGATATCATACAATGCGCCAGACTGAGAGTACACAAGATCAAGGTACTGGGCGTAAGCAATGGCTTGTTCCTCAGATACACATGCCCCTATAGCTATGTATTTTGCAATCTGATTGACAAAGGAGGTGGTGAACCAATGAGTCAGAAATTGATCAGGAATTTCAAATTTGATCATGCGACGATGACGTCTCCACTCATGAATATGATCTGAGATATGAGTAGCTCACTCTTGTTTCGATGAAGTGAGGAGGTGCGTCCCGGTCTCATAATGTACTGGTAACTAAAAATGCGTAAGGACTTCCATGGCTAAATAATTTAAGTCTTGGAAGATGCCACGAGATAGCTCAATGTACCACTTTGCAGTGGCACCAGTAAGAGTTCGTTAGAAAAGACGGAGCCAAATAGAATCGTCAACCCAAGAGTTAGAGGAACACCACTAGTGGTAAGTCATAACATGTGCTTGGGGGTCTTCGCCAAACTTGCACTCAAATTTAGGACAATCACTAGGAATCTTGGTCAGAACTGGAGGCCAATACGGGTTATGAAGAATGGGATCGTTCGTTAACTTTGACACATCAGGTAATTCCAACGTAGCAAGAAATGGTAATTGAGTATTGAAAGTCATTGGAGGTCTCTGATAAGGACCCGTGTTCACATTCCACCCAGTCCGAGAGGAATTCTGTCCCCATACATTATGCCTCAGAGGATCATGATCATAGGGGTTAGAAGCAAGATAATTCGATTGATACTAGGGTTGAGGACCAGGATACTGAGTCAGAGTAGACCATTAAGGTCCCTGCTGAGTAGCGTATGGAGTCTACTGCAAAATGTAAGCATGGAATTCAGGTTTATGATATACAGGTTGATTTTGAGGGTAAGAAACCTGGGGCGCACTATATACCGACTGATATTGACCTTGAGGGTAATAAGCACCTTGTGGTTGAGCAGGCGGACCCTGCTGTAAACCTGGCTGACTATAAACAGCTAGAACTGGCTACTAAATCGATTGAACCGGATGAGGAGCAGGTTGAATCAGTTGCTGAGCTGGTTGAACTGAGTACTGAGGGCCACCGGGTTTCCCTTGTGGGAAATGTTGGCCCGATGGTTGCGATGGACCAGGTTGTCCCTGATAACTAGGTTGACCCGGAGGAGGAGCGTAGGGTTGTCCTTGTGGCACAAATTTTTGGCCATATGGAACGTGTGGCGACAGTTGTGGTGCCAAAGGTTGTCCCTGTGGTGGATAGATTTTCCCCCCAGGAGTGTAAGATGGTCCTGGTTGATTCTGAGGTTGACCAGATGAACCGAAGGGTTGAACGTGTTGGACCAAAGGTTGAACTTGTGAAGGTTGGCCTTGTGGACCATAAGGTTTTCCCTGTGGACCATAGGCAGAGCCCTACTGAGCCAAAGGTTGTCCCAATGAGGGTTGTCCTTACAAGCCAGAGGGTTGCACAGGTAAGGTGGGTCCAAGATGAGAAACGGTCTAATAAGGATCATAAACAACCTTATGAGGATCAATAGGAGGCAAATAAACAAGATTACCATATACATCATAATGATGTGGTAATGAATAAACGGGAATACCGACAGCATCATAGTGATGGAATCGAGGATTTCCAGGAGCTTGGAGCTGCTGAGAACCCTGAGAGCTCTGCTGCTGAACAGCCAACAGATACTCTTTAAAATTAAGGCCGCCAGGAATCACTAGGGTAGTGGAAACTGCACTAGAAGCAGGTGGGGCCTCTGCGGCACTAGATTGTGATCTACCAAGACCTGGATTAACAGGCCACGTAGGATTGAGAAAAATAGACCTGCGAGTGTGAAAATATCCTAACGACTGAGTCGTAACAACTAGTGTGGATGAAGCCACACAAACAGTCGGTTGGACTCGGAATGATGTAACAGTAACCAACAAGTTAGGTGTCGAAGGTGATAGTCCTAACGAAGGGAGGACCTAACTCTGAGGAGGATTTGATGTACTGGATTGTGTTAGGGATGCAACACCAAACATAATCTGACTCAAGGACCTATCTCCAAGCAAAAGTGACACCGATGGTGGAGAAGACTAAGTAGAAACATGAGGGACATCTTCAGGAAAAATCTGATATTCTCCTGTAGAAACAGGCATTCCTTCACTACCAACAGGACTGGATGAATCCATGTTTGACCCCATCGTAAGATCTTCGAAAAGACTAGGAGGTACAGCAGTAGCAAAAAATGGTGAGCCCGACGTAAGAGGAGGAAAATCTCCTTCTTCCAAAAAACTAGACCAAGCACCAGAAGGAGGCCAATTGAATTCAACTGGCTCTTCAGGGGGATATTAAGTAGCAAGAGGCAGGCAGACGGGAGAATAGGCTGCGAAAACTTGGCAGACCTAGTGGACTGAGGGGTTTCAAAAGAAACGTTTGGAAAACAATCACCACTAGGAGGAAGTGAGGACGATGAAACTAGTGGTTCCGCCATTGTGACTGTATATTAAAACAGAAAGGAAAAAAGATAACCAATCGAAGGCTTCCAAGATCAAAAACTAAGGAAAACAAAAACAAGCCAAGAAATAAAACTTTTAGCGAGCCTGTGATCGTAGGTGATTAATTTTTTGACACTGAAACTAGATTTTGTTGTTTCATGTTTTAAGAGTCGAGAAATAGGCAAAATATGGCTCTAGTCACTTTCAATTTTAAATGAGTGTAAAAGGACAAGTGCTCGACGATCTCTTCTCTTTTTAGAGTCATGAAAAGATCAAATGACTACTCAGGTACTCTAAGAAAGAGGGTGTACCAGGTTTCTATGAACTGCCATATACACCTTGGTGATCAAATGAAAGAGAAATGACCAAGGACTTAACGTACGTGCAGGTAGTCTCCCCGAATGTTGTGTTTGGTGTATCACGGTTACAAGGCAGAAAACTCAGCTTCCTATGGATAAAAGGATTGCAACCTAGAGGGGTATCCCTTTATATACTAGATGGTATGGGGAGCACAAGTCCGTACTAGTGTTGTCTAAAGCCGGATGGCGAATGACATCTACTAGGTTTTAAGACGTCGGAACACGTCTCTAGCCTAGACCACTAAAAATGTTGTGTTACGTTCCAATGTTTCCTTAGGTTAATTGAATGAATTTTAAAGTTGATCTTGGATTATGTTTCAGTTTCAAGGCCCTATTGAATTTAGATCTCAAATTTCCTAAATGCAAACTATATGCAAATGAACATCATCTTTGATTCAATCAATTCTAGTTATGAGAAGGATAGAGATCCTTCAAACAACAACAAACAATCAAAGTATGCGAATAAATCCACTAATGCATCTAACACAATCAAACGAAAATGAAACTCTTTCCTAGACTATCAACTGCTAGTTATGCAAAAGAAGTTTTCACTTTCGATGCAAAGGAAAGAATGCAATATCTATATCTATATATATATATATATATATATATATATATATATATATATTTAATTTTTCAATGAAAAGAAGTACATAATGCACTAATTACATGAAAAATGAAAACAAACACTAGCTTGAGTATTGTGAATGTAAGAACTGAAATTGAATGACTCAATCAAATGAAAAACAAACATAAGAAAGCACTCAAACTAATGCTACAATCTTCCAAACCAAAAGAAAGTTTTCAAAATGACCCAAAACAAGCAATGTAATCTATGCTTTGAGCAAAAGGAGAAGAATCAATCGAAAATTAAATGATCATTCAATCAAAGCAAACACTCAAAAGGATCAAGAAAACTTAGTGCAATCGACTCGAGAATGACACTGACAACAATCAATGAGACTTTATTTCCAAAGAGAAGGCGTAGTACACAAAGACACTTAGAAACCCTAAAGGCCTTAATTTACACTAATAGGAAAATAGACAAACGACTGAGAAAAACAAGCCTACAGCAGTCAAAACAGTCCCAAAGGCCTAATTACACACAAAAAATAACCCATAGTCAAGCACAACTAGCCAAAAGACTCATCAAGGAGGGAAAACCAAATCCTACAGGATTCGGCGTGACTGTGAGGTGGTATTCGGCGCCAAACAGGGGTTGGGGCGACTGCACCAGAAGCAACCTGCGCTAGTCGATGCGACTTTTCAAACGAAAAACGTGCCAAGATGAATAACTATGGGAAAAGGGAAAACCTAATGAGCAGAGGTTAATCTTGACACTCTGGATCTGAACAGGGGATGGCAAGCAAGCAAGCAATCCAGAAAAAGACAAACAAGCAATCCAACGACCGGAGTCGACCCAAACAAGCTAAAACAACAAACTCACACTGATTCCCCAGCAGAGTCACCAATTTGTTAAGAAGGTAAATCCTCTCTACGGACAGAGACGATCCCTCTAGCCCTAGAGTGGGTCTAGAAACAAAGAGACATGCTAGAGTGTTGATTCCTAATTACTGAATGAAAATAGGACACAGTAGATTGACCTACCTAGAATCCAATGTTATCATCATGGTTGTAGTGGTGGCCTCTCGCTCCTACCTCGGCAAGTCACAATCCTTCTGCAGTCATGCTCGGATACCCGCACATAAATCAGCAAACAAGAACAGCATACAACATAATAACTTGATTCATAACTACTAGCCAATCAAAGAGGGCTAAGCATATTTCATTAAACATCTAACATAACACAAAATGGGAACCAAACAATAGTCACATATATGTATTGATGGAAGTAAGAGTTACAACCAAGGCTTTGACATCACAGTCTCCTCCAGCGAGGTTCAGCAAAAGCGCGTCTCAGATGCTCATCAGGGGATTCGAACGAGATGAGGGCATGGGCTCAAGCTCTCTCAACGAAGTTCCTTCTTGTTCTATCTCTTCAATAGTTCAGCTATAGTATACTCAATTCTCCATGTTCAGCTAGCTTATGCAAACAGAGATAGCTTCTTTTTATAGAGGAAAATGAGGAGGTTAGGATCCCTATAAAGGTGGGAGGGAGGCCTATCCTTTAGGAGGTTCCCATAAGAGGTGGAAACCATAAACTAAAGGATGGAGTCTGTGGTTATTCAGTTCAACCACTCCCAATGACTCATCCTCGAAGTTGTTGGAGTGGAATCTCCACCTCTATTTTTTTTTTTAACATTTGATAAATAGCTCAGCGCGGGTGGCTAACTGAGATAGAGTGCCAACTAGCATGGGGCCCAGTGTTAATCTTCCTCATTGGCGCGAGGGCAGAACTGACTACTCTCGCCAAGGCAAAAACAAGGGTTTTTGAATCTCTGCTCAGGGAATTGTCAATAGAAGGAATATTGCTCTTATGTAAAGGGATGCAATGATGGTCTTTGTAAGGCATGGCACTGCTTATTGATCATAGAAAAGACCCTCCAATGGGTGAGATGGGGATTGCAGAGACAATGACAAAATGTTGTGTAACACTTATGTACAATTGTTGAAGAGAGCTGCTTCTGTGAGTCTTCAGCAAATTCTGCATCTTCATGCAGCATAAAACAAGAGAGATATTCCTTCTCTTGGCCATAGATGGGGGAATTTCCTGCATCTTTCTTTGTGGTAGTTTTAACAGATATTGTTTCTCTGTATAACCTTCTTTATTCCCCATTAAACACAGGAATGATAGCATATGTGAAGTCCAATTTTAAAACACCTCCAAGCTTTGCTCCCCAATATCTAGACAAGAGCATACCAAATCTGGCTGGAATATCTACAACTACTACATCCATCATAATACATTTGGCTAGAATTTGGGCCAATGATACTACCATATCTTTGATAAGCCCAACACACTTCACCCTTTTTGAATCAAATTAATAAAGGTCTCTATAGGGCTTAGTGATTTGTAAATTTAATTCTTTCATTACAAATAAGGGCATGAGATTATGTGATGCACCAGAATCTAGCATACAATTATGAAGAATAAAATCATGAAGAAGCACTGATATATAAAATGGAGGAACATAATAATATACCTCTTCCACATGTGGACCAACGGTGACCATTGGTTTTTCCTCTTGCAAATTCACAGTATCACCAATATCATCAGACTGAGAAAGATTAATAAATTCTGCAATTTCCTTCTTGTAACCAGGTGTCTTAGCTAACTCAAGCAGGGGTACTTGAATTATGATCTTTTCTAATTATTTGGATAAGCTAAAGGTGTGATTTTGTTTAATAATCTTCTCAGGTTCTTCTTGATTTCTGTTAGGATTAGCATTATGCTCAGGTACAGTAACAATCTTCTCCAAAATATTAAAATCAATAGACTTATTCTGGGAAGCCTCAGCCTATTGTTTTTCATTTCCATTCACTGGATTCATAGGTTGTTTCCCCTTGTTTGATTGTTGTACTGAGTTCTTTGGTTGTGGAGTCGCCATTGGAGAAGTGACTGACTCTGGCACTTTTTCCTCATCATCCTGAGTTCTTAATCTCTTTTTTGATCTTAAGTCGTACTTCTTATGCAGTTCTACTTGCATAAAATTTGTGAATTGCTTACAATACTCATCCATTTCTTCCTGATCAAATCACACATCATCTTTTGTGCATTCTTCTTCACATTCCTCTTCATCTTCATCATCTTCCATATAAACAGCATATATATGATCTTTAATTTCTTTCTGATCATCCTCAGCAGACTGTGAAGGTGCTTCTTCTATATACAAAGGTGCTTGAACTTGATCATGATCACTCCTTTCCCTCTGCAAAATCTGCAACGGCTGCTTTCTAAACTGTGGATTGAAAACTCCTCTGTTTTGCTGGGCAGGTTTGTTACTGTCCAATTCCATATTCACTAATTTATTTGACAATTTCTTGATAACCTTTGTCATGTCATCAATCCTTTGATCCTGTGATGAATCTTCTTTGGCCTTACCTTTATCTTGAACTCACCGCTTTTCTTGTGTTTTTCCAGCAACAGTCATGTTTGCTTTAATCTCCAAAGCATCTGTTTGGATTTGTTCAAGAGTAGCAGATATTCTCTCTCTCAAATTGAAACTAAAATCTGATACAAAAGCCCCAGAAAAAACAACTATTGCTCCAACAGGAGGGCATTTCATTTCTGCAGGCAAACTATTATACAATTTGTTGAATCTTTTAATGAAATCAGTCATGTTTTCATCTGACTTTTTCTTGATAGCATTAAATTATGTCAATGAGTAGCAATGATCTCTACTCATTGTGTTTCACCCCATCTTCGAATGAATTGTGTTTCTAATTCATCCCAATTATTAATTGAGGCATTTGGAAATCCTTTAAACCATTTTCTTGCCTCTCCATTCAGAGACTATACAAAAAGCCTCATTACTACATCAAGATGTTCAACATTTAAATTTTCAGCAAAAGTGCAAAACAAAGGCAAGTGTTGTTCTACAGTTACTTCATCTTCACCAGTAAATCTAGGAAGCAACTTAAGGTATTCCTGGGGCATTGCTTTCATAGGTTGTGGAAGATTTAATGGTGCATATCTATTCATCAAGAAAGAAGGGACATGGGTTGCCATGTTTATGCCTTGATTAACTGCTCCTTGAGTAGGTGGGGTTTGTATACCAGTTTTAATTTTGGATGGATGAGGTGAAACAACTGATATGGGAAGGGGTTGATGAACAATAGCAGAAGAACTGGCAACTGTATTAGGCTGAGCTTCTGTAAATGTGAATGAAACAGACTCAAAAGATTGTTCTTCTAACTTTGGTTCTTGGAAATGAATAGGTTGGGACAAGGATTCTTGTTCCGAGAAAATGAGTTTCTGGGAAATATCCTTGGATGAAAGGTTATGGGAACTGTTGCCTCGTGTAGGCAGTGTAGCATTAGGTGTAGAAAGCGTTCTTGATTTCTGGCCTTTTTTACAAACCATATTTTTAGGATTTGATAGAATAGGAGCTTTCTGCTGAGAGGTATCTGACCTCGTATGTGGCCTTTTATATGCCATAATTATGAAATAAAGACACAACCTGATATTTCCTCCTCTCTAAACAACCAAAGGAAATATGAATAAAACCCAGGGAAAGAACTTCGCTTCTTCGTCCCCGGCAACGGCGCCAAAAAATGTTGTACCTTAAGAGACAATCCCTTGGCTGTATTAAGGTATCAGTGCTTAAGACATTTATATATGTATGTCACATAATTTTAATATCAAATGTCTCTTCTTGACCACAACCCTCAAGAATCAAATGCAATAAACACTTTGCAATGCCATTATTTGTTGATATCAAATGGAATGATGAGAATAATATGAAGGAAGCCTAAATTAATATGTTGATAAACAGTATCTATTGCTTTAACTTCAGAAGAATTAATTTGATAGAAGATTAGCTAAAATGAAGGAGCGTCCATTAAGGATTTTAACTCTTGTTCACATATGTAAAAAGGGACCTGCAGCTTCATTACTTCATTTTATTCAAGAACAGAAAATACACAATGTAAACTGGAAAACATATCAATATCAACAAATGCCAGAAACTTGTTTTTCATAATTAATCATTTGAAAACTGAGTACAAAATTTGCAGTATAAAGGTCCAAAACTCGGAACCTTTTTCTTTCTTGTGTATCTCTTTAAATACAATAGAAAGCAGTTTGTAATTGCTGGAACTAATCCTAACTACTTCAACTACTTAGGACTTTGTCAACTACCTATTACATGTCATCAAAAATGTCTTATTACAATTACATTCTCTTTCAAAGAGGAAAATAACATGAAATTTAAATCCTAATCTATTTTTTGAATATGAACTAATGATGTTGCTATTACATTTCCTTGACTGGTTGGTTTATCTTTCTTTGAAGTCGAGGGATCCTTTGGTAGATCTATCATCTAGGCTCTGCATTTCTTCCATACCTCAATGTTTGTCTTAGGTGAATGAACTAGCTTGTGATATTCCAATCTAAAGGCAGTGATTTTGTTGAATGATGGCCTCTCTATAAATAATTTTTTCACTAACCATAATGGCTGAAAATGTCTTTAAAGGAAATTGATCATCATTGCTCCTTTAAGAATATGAGTCTTTACATGAGGATTGTCCACTTTGATTTTTTCCAACACCGGTAAGGGTTCATAAGAACCCCATGATAAAAGACTACCTCTAAGACCCCAGCATGATGGAAAACCTGCTCTAGCTCTTTTGTCAAATAAATTATCAAACTGGCTCACTGCATCCTTAAGCTCAATCAACTTCTTCTTTGTATACTTCCTACAATCATTTTTGACAATTGTCTTATTAATTTCCACAGCATATAAAATATTGTCTTTAATTTGATTTTCTTCCAACTCTCGATTAGTTTTGGAATCAATGAAATCAATAAAATTTCTTGCCCAAACAGCTTTGTTAGTTGTCTTTTGCTTGTCTACCATAACTTGTTCCTCAAAATATATAATGATACTTCTTTCTTCTACTACAACAGTTAGAAAACCCCAAATTTCTTTCATTTCTTCAATGATACCATTCCAAATGATATCCTTAGCCTGTATTAGGGATATGTTTCCCTTCAATTTTTCTTTGATATTTTTAATCTCAGCATCAGCAGTCTAGCAATCTGTTATGTATTTACTGATTTCTCCCTCTTTGGCTTGTATGATCTTTTTTGTTGTCTCTAAATCATATTGTGCCTTTTTGCGATCTCTCTCTTCCATCTTCAATTCAGTGGTTAATTGAGATATTTTTGCTACTAGATCTTCATCGCCATATTGAAAAATGAAAGCACAAGTATGAGATTCAATGTGATTCTTTAATGATAATGTAGTTTGCTTCAATTTGGTGATTTCTTCTTCCTTTTGCAAGAGCTACTGAAGAATTTTCTCTTTCTAATTTTCTACTTCTGCAACCTCTGCTTCCATAGAGTGTTCTCTTGTAGGAAACTTCAACTTTTTCTTCAGCACAGAGATTTCTAATTCGGCACTTTGCAGCAGCTTCTATACAGTAGACCTGTCATTGGGATCTACCCTAATCTTCACAATAATATTTTTAAGCTCTTCATTCTGGATTTTTAAAGCCCTCGAATTTGCTTTCTCCAACTTCGACTGCTTGATCACTTTTCCAAGAATATTTTCAGCTTTGAGTGCCATTGCATTGGTTTTGGTTAAGTCATTCACAATCAGTTGACATGTTTGCATATGTATATTTTCTTTGTCAAGCAATGGAATTTTCATTACATCTACAGTTATATTCATAGTATTAAAATTATTGGATGAACCAATAGACATATTAGAGGGATGTGAAAGGGCAATCTTAAATTGATCCTTTTCAAGATCCATTGCAGTTAGCAGTCTGGTTTGATCTGGGGTTATCTGGTACTCAGCTTGAGCCTCCATGCTTGCCTTCATTTTCTGATTTCTTTCTGCACTCTAAGCAAACATTTGTTTAATTAAGGGCACTTGTTCCTGAGTGCTTTCATGTCTTCTTGGTGAAGCAGGGACATTTTTCTCATCTCCTAATGGTAGTGAGAAACCAGGTTGAGCATCTACAGAATCCTCACTGAGATTTGTCCTCTTTTCTCCATTCTTCATCCTTTTAATCAACCACTGCTTCTTTACCTCTCTTATTTGACTTCTCTAATATGACAAGATTCTGTACATTTGAGCTCACTGAAACTGAAAAACCCTTATTTTCCATCTTTTCTATATCAGGTCTGCTTTCATGAATGAATATTGAATACCTGTTTTCAATTCTCCTATAAGAAATCACACTATGAGGGTCATAAGCCCACTTCTCTCCTAACAGTAGGTGCATTTCATCTAACATCTTAGTGACTTCATCAGTTGCATGTCTCATATTAATTATAAAAGGACCAACAGTCATTGGAAATTTAAACATATGACCTTTCTTCATAGGCACAAAATGTATTTGATCAACATTTAAACTTTTCCTAATGAATTCCAAAGCAAATAATCTCGTGGGCACAAATTCTGGAAGCCTATAAGGTTCTACACTAGCTCCATAGAGTCTAATTTTAGAGTAATATTCAAAGACATACCAATCACCAAACTTACAACTTATCCCCAGCTGCAAGAACTCTTGAGCCTTCGGTAGGAAGCATGGGGGATAGATTCCATTCAAAATATTATATGCAGTAGACATAAAATGACTTGAAAAATCACACCGACCCACCTCATTATGTTATTTCCTTACTATGTCCATCCAAAATACTACTGAATGCCTCTTCATATTCATACCCATTATATTTAACCCTAGATGCATGAATTCTTCTACATTTTGATATAAAAACAGATAAATCAAGAGAGGGAAACCTAAATGAACCCGTTAGTGATAAACTCATAAGCTGAGAATTGACAGCTTGTTGCCAATAAGAAGGAATATCCAGCACTACTCTTGGCTTCATCATTAAGGCAAACATTCCCAGAAATGATTTGTTTATTGTACTGTCATTGTCTTTTCCCAAAATCTTTGAAATTCACCTCATCACTAGTCTGACTTCTACATCAAAAACCTCCATGGAGAATTCTTTATTGTCAGGTGCAAACTACTTTGAATCTGGCTTCAGGAAAAAGATGAATTGGTTGAACTCTTGACCTACAAGACTATCATAATGTATCATCAATGAATCATCAGTGAATTAGACATACGACTCTGACTCAGGGTAACACAGAGCTTGACAAATTAATTGGGCTGAGACTTGCAGAACATTTTCTCTTTGACAATTCATTACAAAACACTTTCCTGGGTACATGACAAATACTAGCCAATACACAAATTCGGGAAAAAGGTGCGTTCCTGGGATGCATGCAGACAATACACCAGTTTTAACCATGGAGGTGTAAATTGAAGAGGCTTTATTGTTTAAGCAGACCTGATGATAAAATGAAAGGTGGTTTAGAGAACAGACAGTATCCTAGATGTCCCTCTCAGTGTCCATGAGAGGAATGTGACTAGAAGAACCTGAAAGGGATGGACACTTGGCCATGATTTAGCTTGGGGTGAAAAACAATTGACAAGGTGGTAGACAGCAAGGAAAGACACAGCACAAACAAACTTCAGATACAAACTAACAATAATAACCTTACAAAAATGAGAATCCATCTTTAATAGGTGGCGCGGGCTTAAGACTTAAATTTTTAAAAGACGAACCAAAGGATCGTTAAAAATACTCCGACATGGACGATGGTTGTCACCAACTGTCTGCTTACGTCACTATGGGAGGTCTCGAGGTATGAATAGCTCGTCGGTTTCATGCCCCTGCAGTGAATCTTGATTGTTGATCTGGATCGGCCCCGCAATCAATTGGGTCAACTACGGAGGCACCCTTCTCGTTAACTAGTGCGCTGAAAGTGCCAGCAGGTTGACACTTTTATTCCCTGTCTAATGAATCATTAGATCCCGCTTCATAACATGCTTGCTATTTATTCTGTGTACTGGGACCCACTTCCACAAAGGCTTAAATTATTAAAATTTAAAATCAATGTAACGAATATTGCATTTATATGCTAAAGTACATGAAACTTTATACTTTAACATATATTTTGATAATTTTCTATTTTTTTGTATTTTTGAAAATTAAAAACAAATGATATTGCAAATGAGCCACAACAGACACAATGAAGCCCAAAATATGGCCAAAAGGAACGCAAAAGACACAATTCAGTGGTTTGACACGAATATTATACTTGCGACATCATAGAAAAACAGTACGCAAATCATGAATGTGTTGCGCCCGACGCCTAGAACGAGCAGTGAGATCGTCAAGGTAGGCAAGGATAATATGAGCCAAGTCATGGAAGCAGTATGACATGGCCCACTAGAAGGTGGCTCCGGCATTCTTTAGGCCAAAATGCATGACTCCACGGCATACTGGTCATGGGACTTGTTATCACTGGAAAATCGTACAAGCAAAAGACATTAGGAAATGTCAAGAAAAAGGTATAGATAAGGATTTGCAGGGAAGGAAGAAATTACAAGATCTAAAAATTTTAACTTTTCCTAAGGTCAAGCAGGAAAATTTATCAAATAGCGCACAGAAATCACTAAACCCAAGTGATCCGCGCAACCTTTTCTTCGATAGCAGCAAAGATCATCGCAGTTATCCCTCAAATAGTCGCGCGGTCCTGAGTATGCGAAAATTCACCATCCAGGACCACTTGGCACACTTGAAGAAGAATATTCCCACTGAAGCTAGCTAAGTACAGCCACCTTGAGGCCTTAGTGCAGCACACAAAGGAATCAGCCTGCCACTCTTGTGTCAACATCCATCTTGTACCAAGAGAGGGAGGGGAAATTTGAATTTGTTTATAAAAGACTGCCATGGGAAGAGGAACATGAGAACACACTGTTATGTTGGCCAAATTGCTTGAGAGAAAACCAGAATTGTGTTTTCCAAGCAGCAAGGAGTGGAAGGATTCAGTTGTTGGACACCCAACACCTCAATCTAAGAGAATATTTTCACCAAGTGTCCATTATCCTACCATCTATCGAGGAGAGAGAGGCTTGTAAGAAGCTTAAAGAGAAGAGACCCCTTTGCCTTGAATATTAGAGCTCCATAGCTCTAAGTATTCATTGCAAGTGATTTATCATCCTATTCTCTTATACCATTAGCAACTAATAAAGGGAGAGAGTTCTCCATTTGAATTATTTGTGTGTTTGACTCAATTGATCTTGTTATTGTACATGTGTATTATGTTTCTTGTTTCTTCTTTAATGTAGCATTCTATGTTCTTTACTTAGTTTACTGCATGTTATTTTTTTCCAATAACAATCTAACAAACCAATTGACCTGTTACTTGCTTGTAGGAAAGCAGCCTCCCTATTAAGCACAGTGTATTTCGTCTGCCCATGTGTCGAACACACTACAACAAGAATGGTGACTCCACTTCTTTCTTTTAATCTAGTGGTCACTGATTACAGGTCCTCTCTCCTACCCAGACTTGCTGCAATATCACTCCTACTTCGTCTCAGCACTTTTCAGTCACCCTCAGTGAGAAATTTGGTTCATAGAAGGCATAGTTTTCAGACACTGTAAATCTGCACGTGATCAGCCTATACAGACGCGCGAACCTTGCGCCTATGTAAAAATAAGCCATGCAGTAGGGAGTGATTACTTTTTTCACTTATTTTTATAATTTTTAGCAGTTGTAAGGTGTTGGAAACCCATAATAATTTTTCCATCACTGTGTTATGGTGTTTCATGACTGGTTAGGACACTTTTTGTTGGAATTTAGCTTAGCAAATAGTTTTTTTTTTTTTTTAGTTTTTTATCATTGCAATTCACACATAGTTTAAGTAGGGGTAATTAAGTGGCCTTCAATCCACAAATGCTATCTGAACAAACTATTTGCTGGTAAAAGATACCAAACACATAGAATAATTATTGGAAAAGTAAGTGGCCCACACATCCACACATCTTAAGATAGTTTTTGTTTTTTCAAATTTTTTGCATTAGTTTAGTTCAATTTTTGCATTAGGATTCGAGACTAGGACCAAAATATAGAAAAGAAGGAAAGTAATATCTGCCACCCTTTCACCTCTTGGTGAGCCTGGGTACGCATATGAAATATTTCTTAAGATAATTTTCCATCTCCCTATAGTTCAAAATTAGTCTAACTAGGCAAACTGTAAGTGGCCCATCATCCGCACATTGTTTATTTTTTGCAAGGAACAATCACACATAGTGTAATTAGAGAAGGATTGGAAAGGATCAACGCATATCCATATCTTATAAGACTTGTGATTGTACACTCCAAAGCATCAGTAAGCATTGGACCAAAAGGCACCCAGTGTGTTGGGACCTTTGTCCTCTCCTTACAGTTACTTCACCAAGGCACACCTTAAGAAAATTAAAGCTCTAAAACTAACCACTAATTGAACTCACTAAATTCTCCCCACAGGGGCCACAAAAGAAATTATAGTTTAGGTTAGGACCATCGGGGGTAGGCATCTAATAAGCTGCCATGGTCATTCTACATTTTGAAACATAAATTTTGACTTTTTAGGGAGCTTAAAATCTATCTATCCGCCCAAGGAACAAAATACTTGAGCATTACAGAGACTCGTTTTAGAGGGGGTTAAGCTTAGGCCCAGTGCGTGTGGTACTCTTTGGGGCTACCTGACCCATCTAGTGCTCAATACTGGTAGATGAATACCAAGAAGCTCAAGACTCGAACGCTCATGTGGGACGATGTTAATTTAGTGGCCAAATCTAGGGCATCCTTCCCTATAGGTGACAATGTAGGTAGCATGAGATCCTCGTACCTTTACCTTGGTCGATTCTTCGGCTGCTGGATGGCGTCGCCAGTTATTTCGGGACATTAGCCCCAGTACCCATCATAATATATCTTTGCAAGGCCCAGTTACATTTGAGAGTGTGAGGACGATTAGGTCTTTTTAGGATTTTGAGTATCATACGCAAAACAACCAAAACCATATTTTTTGCTTTCTTGATCACATAGCATTAATCTAAAATAAAACTTACCTTTTATTTTTCATTTTGTTTTATGTGTGTGATCATATTTTCTTTGGTAATAATATTCCTTCTCTTAGAAAAATAAATATTATTTCCAAAATTAAGTGAGTCAACACCATAACGGACCCAACGGAACCTCGTCAATCTAGACATTTTTTGGACCTCTCCCCATTAGAGGGAGGAGTTCCAGGTCTTTCACCATTTAGGCGTCTAAGACATCACACCGCCACCATTATTGGTTCATCCTTTATCGAGGCATATTTAGATGGAAATCCCCAAGGGTCACCCAACACCACACCCATGGAAACCCCAGCATGGTCACCACACTGAAATCCTCCCACAACCCCTAGAGGGCAAAGGAGTGCTACCCCTCCACGGAGTCAGAAAAACACACAACAGGTTACGTCACAGAGTAATATTCCCCAAACACCCCCCATACATCATCACACTCATATACCTATGTTTCCACAGTACACAATGGCAATCAATACTTAGTTACCCTTTTTAGCATCATTAAACCTTCCAGATCTATCAAAGCTAACTAACAACCCCATTGCACACAGCCGCAATTGGCCCCCCATGCCGGACATACCAAAATTTGAAGGGAAGCAAGTGGAAGACCTTCGAAATCATATTATGAATTTCCACCTATGGTGTTCGTCCAATAGTATTATTAATGATACTATTCGACTAAGACTATTTCAACACACCCTAACCGGACCTACCGCGAAATGGTATGTGGAGCAGCCTTATGCTTCGCATGGAACCTTTAGCACCCTCGCTATTGTGTTCCTCACTTATTTTTAGCTACCCATCCACCATGATTCGAGGATGGAGTGGTTGACTCATTTTAGGCAAATGCCAGTTGTCCATATCTCGAACCATCTCCACAAATTGTAGCAACATCATAGTTTTTGCAAATCCAAACTCGACAATAGAGTATGACTAGACTTGTTTTTGAAAACTCTCACAACATAGATCTCAAAATATGTTGCGACACAAGGACCTACCTCCGAGGAGGATTCCATTTTCAAATCCCAGCATCTCAAACTTGTCTATACCCAGTCAGGATACATTTACAATGTCCTCCCTAATGCCCCGCGCTATCAAACTTACAAAGAATTTCCAGGCGCGTCAAATACTAAAGACTGCATGATCGGGTCACTGACCCAAGGTCACCTAGGCAGCAGTATCCAGTACCCAGGTTACTCATATGATTCTAACCATAACATCATGCAACTTGGCTACCACCAAATTCAATCCGCACCTCTGCAGAATATGACAAATAGGGTGTCATCATAACTCCATCAGCAGGGAGGATCGTACCCTCCTTCGTAGGGGACCCAGTACTCATATAGGAATTTTGATGGAAGAGATCCCCCCCATCAACCATAACCAACCAGGGATAGGGAAACCAATATTCCCTTTCCCCCATACAAAACCCACCACCACAAAACAACACGTCGGTGAACTTCGTGCAACCTTCCCAAGCTCAGCGGCGTCAGTCTTATGACCAGGAGAATCGTAATAATCCTCATAACGCTGCAAGAAATAAGCATAAGAATAAACAAAAGGGAGACTCTGGACAGGGGGGTAGTAACCAACAACGCGCCCCATGATCTCAGTCTTAGGGAAACCCCAACTGAAATTAGAATCATGAACCAAAAAATGACTCCCAAGGGCAGAAAAATAGGTCCAGTCTGAGGAAAAACCATTCTTATGCCATATGTGGTGAGTATAGCCATTACACTCATCACTGTCCTAAGGTCCCTGAACTGAAAAAACTTCAGGGTAACCATGGAAAAGGGGGACCTGCACAGCAAACCATTGTAATGCAGGAGTCCTTCCCCCACCAAGGAGTGGTTAATAGCCAACAGCAACAACCATCCCAAAATGATTCTGGGAATGGAAGCCACAAAATTTACATGACTAGCAAAGAAATGTTCTTCCAGACAAGGAATCAAAACTATGCCGCCCCCCCCAAACACTAACCCATCAGGGGTGAGCACGAGTGCACCTATTGCACCATTGACCATATCCAAAATACCTATTGAACCCCTGCCAAAGATGGCTAAGGGGCCGACTAGGCGCATAGGACACCACTCAAAAGTTGCCCATAACTACAGCATCATGGACGATTTAGCACAATCTCACATTGCCATGCCAGCCTTAGAGGTCCTGCAATCTTGCCCAAAACAGCGGAAGGAATTACTTTCCGCATTAGGCGCAATCGACCCTTCTGATTCGTGCCTAATGGCTTTTGACTTAGAAAAAACTACCCCTAGGCTTCTTTCATTGGTCGCCTTTTAGATATTGGTATCAATCCAAAATATCACCGTACATCGATGTATCATTGACAAAGGTGCATCTACATGCATCATATCCAAGTCCATTTGGAAGAAGTTTGGATCACCCAAACTGAAGCCATCCAACATCTTGCTCAAAGCATACGACGGTCGACCTTCTACTCCTGTCGGTCTATATCAGAATGTCCCTGTTAACTTGGCCAGAAAAATGGTACTCATAGACATTGAATTCTTGGATGCTCAGCTTGACTAAAATATAATCCTTGGACGAATTTATATGTATGCCATGACTGCTATAGCCTCCTATGTTTTACGAGTGATGATGTTCCCCCATGAGGATCGAATCATCATTGTTGACCAACTTACATACTATGATAAGAAACCCATGATATCTATCGATGTCATTTTACCTTACATAGACACAACTATGAAGTCGCTCATGTGGTACCAAGAGTATGGCCCCGATCAATTCAAACCATCATCGATTCTAGGATCATTCCTAGTAGATCCCCCTGTCATACCAAAGGCAGCCCCAAAATTCAGAAGGGCACCGGTGTGCATGATTCTATAATTAAACACCGAGACCAGCCCGGAGATGGAGACCAGTAGTACAGAAATCGAAGTTGTTGAAACAGCTTTCCTACCCTACGCCATCTCCCAAACCCCATTCTTATACTCTCCTCCTGGTTTTGTGTCAAAGAAAGTCTTGGAAACTGTAACATTTCCAAACATGTCTTTCGCAATACTTGTTTAGTATTTGGTCCTACTAGCCATCTTGGGAAGCCATGGCATCACTTCTATAGGGATAACCCCTATCACTCCTCAGGAGGTGACATTGATTAATGAAACTCCTGTAGTAGAGATAGTTAGAGCGACCAAGAAAACCAACAAAAAAGGGAAGAAAATTGAAAACCCCAACATACCTAGGGAATTGAAACCTTGTGCATTATGTCATAATGTAGGCCATCCTACCAATATTTTCCCAGAATTAGATGAATTAAAACCTCTTCTAAGCACTGAAAGAAATGGCGCGGCCTCAAGTTCCCATAAAAAGTAACACGCCACGAAAAATCAAGGGAAAGCATTATGCACCAACCACGCGTGTGCAATATGTGATCGTTATGAGCATTACACTCATCACTTCCCAAAGATGCCACCATATAGGGATGCCTTGCAAGCCCTAGAGAAATCATACCAACAAGTTCCCTCAAATCCACCCACGCAGATGGATGAGGGAAAACCTAGAACCATCTTGTACCTATGAGAGGAGCCTAGATCCTACTCATACACAGTTACCCTAGTGGACCAAAGACAGCAAACAGAGGCCACTCAGCGAGCCCCAGTTTGTGCACTATGCGATGACCCTGACCACTTAGTCACACAATGTCCCAAATTAAGGGCGTTCACTCATTGGTACCAAATCCCTCACATTTTCCAAAGAAACTTAGCTCGACATTGATGAAATACGTGTCAGATTTGCCACAAAAACCATCATGTGCACCGATGTCAACACATCCATCGATTATGATCCATGTTAGATCTCATGTGACGATTTATCGCTGAAAATTCTGACCTAGCTAGCTTAGACACAGAATCCACAAACAGCATCACCTTTCGAGGGATGGAAACAGCAAGTGTTACACAATTTTTTGGTCATCTAATCCATTGTTATTAGATGGACCCAAGTACACCAAGTAAGACCAATTTTACCCCAATTAAAATCACATTCACTATGAAAAATAACATAGTAAACCACCTTTATTAAGTTGTTTATGGTCTAAACAGGAAACCCCATGGGGAAACATTAAATAAATCTATATTTGTTTGATTTTCCTCAAGGAATAATTAGCTAAACAATAGTTTAATTAATATTCCTGGTTATATTTAACCCAAAATAAGGAAATTAATTAGATAAATCATCATTTATCTTATTATTTTCTAAGAATAATTATTTAAACATTACTTAAATAACATTCTATGTTAAATATGACTAAATTTCCCTTAAATAATTAAATAAATCATTATTTATTTGGTTATTACTCAACCATATCATTAAAATGATAAATAAATCATTTATTTGTTTATTATTTTTTAACCACATCCTTAAAATGATAAATAAATCATTTATTTATTTATTATTTATAAATAAGGGGATTTGACTCAAGTCAAATTCATTTTCTCTCCAACAAATATAATAAAATATTCCATAAAATTTGAATCTTGATTTGGTTAATAATATTTTAATTATGTACCAATATCTAGACTAACTCAATATTTTGTTATAAATAGAAGGGTTTTCCCATTCATTTGTCACCTTTGTTTCCTAAAGATCACTCTCGATCTCAACTATTGGTCTGGCTATTGATCCATTATCATAGCCATATTTTTCCATTTTTGTCTAGGTTTTCTACACCATCAAGAGAGAGGAATGCTAAATCTGTAAGTGTTGAGGACTTACAAGAACCCATCCCTTTGAGAAGAACAGGAAACACCCTCTTGTGTTTTCCTCCCAGGTGCCATTAATAAAAACTTTATTGGATATATTCTTGTCTTGTCTATTGGATCTATGGAGTAAATCTTATTTTTCTACTGTTAAATGTCTTCTAATGCATAGATCTAGATTTTTGCAGCATTTGTCTTGATCATCTAACTGCAGATCTGAAGATATTAGCAGTCATTTCTGTTGTTAGGGTTGTTTTTTATGTGCAGCTAAAGTGGTCTTTTTTCGTACACCTCGAATCAAGATTCATACTAACAACTGGCGACTCCACACAGGTTTACAATTACGACTGATATCATTTTCCTGATCCTTGCATATCCAACTGCTTCAAACCCTAGGATTTCTCTTCAACCCCTTGTTTTTTCTTTTCTTAATGTTGTTTTTAACCCATAAAACCCTAAAACGATAAAAATTCTAACTTCCGTGTGTTTTCGGACCTATTGCGCAGGTGACAGACATCAGCTGCAGCTAAGACGGAAACTTTTTATGAAATATGCCGCCGAGAGTGCCGGAAGTGCAGGTTGCACTTTTCAGCCCAAAACCTGCAACCTGGACCTCCAGGGTGCACTTTACTGCCCAAAAATTGCGACCTCTACTGAAAACAGGTCAGAAACTGCGACCTAGACTTTTTGCAGGGATTTTTCTGAAAGTTTTATGGGTTTTTCTGAGCCTCTGTTTAGGGTTTTCTGACCTCCATATCCACCCATTTTGGACCTGTACTTGTTTTGTTTCACTCAACTAAGTGGGAACGTAGCCCCCTAGGGCTTCAGTACCCTCCACTTTTTGTGGAAGAGTTTTTGTTATTGCAGGTTGTCTGAAATTTCAGTCTTCAGCCATTTTTTCAGATCTGATACCTCACCTTCAGATCCACTTTAGATCGGCTTGTTATGCATCCAAATATCCTCATTTAGCTTTGTTCGGGTTTTCCTTTAGGGTTCACTCCATTTCCCTCCTGGAGATAGCCTTTCACCACCTTTTTACAGCAATTTTTCCTCTGATTTGTTGATTTTTTCTGCACCACTTTCCAGCAAATTTTGTCTTTTAGATCCCTATCCCTCTTGACCTTAGATATATTAGCCTTTTTAGTGTGTTTTGATTAGTTTTTACTCACCTATATACTAGTTGTTGAGAGACCCGCCTCCTTGGGTTTAAATCATTGCATCATTAGCTGTTTATTTTTTATTTTTGCAGGCCTATAAACTGTCATTTGCAGGTTTATTTACAGCTATACAACAGCACTTTTTCTTTTTCTCTACAAATGTCTGGGTTTAAAAATTAAAATTTACACACTTTTACACACACACCCTAAGCGAAAAGGACTTGGTTAACACCGCCAAGCAAATACTCTAAAACATTGAAATCAATTGATCCTGCACCTTTCTGCCCTTGTTTCGACATTGTAATCAGTTGATCCTGCACCTCCTTGCCCTTGTCAGTCTCTTTTTCCTTTGTGTCGTGTTTGTGTCATCACCATTGCGCCACCAAGGCATTCATCCCGGAGACTTCTTGGCCTTCATCCTCAGTTTCCGTTAGGGAGACTTACTCCTCCGCATAGGATTCGAGTTAGTCCTCAACCAAGTCCGCACTCCGACTCTTCTTCTGGTCATGTGGGTTCTCCTTCTCGTTCCGCCTTCGGTTCTCCCCCTGTCACCTTCACCATGTCTGGTGCAGGACCTAATACTGGTGGTAACCCCGGCCCTCCCGCCGGGAATACCACTAGTGGGACTGCAACGGACACTACCCCGGCTTCACCCTTGATCCCTTTCATGGCAGGCCTCAGCCTCCCCGACTTCGACCAGTTGATAAATGACCCTATACACCATGACACTAGTTGGCCTGCTATGCCAACAAAGCTGCCTTCAGACATCCCAAATTTTGAAGGTCTTGCTGGACAAGATCCCTCAAATCATGTTAGATCTTTCCACATGTGGTGTTCGTCTAATTCCATTATCGATGACTCTGTCTGTCTTCGATTGTTCCAACAAACGCTTACTGGTGAAGCTTCTAAGTGGTATGTTGATTAGGCCCCTTCCTCTCATACCACCTTTGTGACTCTTGCCCGGGCCTTTTTGTATTATTTCCAGCTTCCCCTTCATTACGACACTGGTACCGAGCTCTTGACCTCCTTCCGTCAATCATCTGCGACCTGCCTATCCGACCATGTTCAGGAATGGCGAAGAAGAAAGAGCCCATTTCGAGCCCCTACCTTCAAATACCGCGTCTATATGGATTAGTTCCTTAGGACTCTATTTCCACCTATCGAGAAAGACGTCGCATCACACTTTCCTCAAATCGAAGAATCCGCTCTCCAAATTGCGTTAAAATATGACCTGATCTACGCTCATTCGGGTTATGTTTATACTGTTCTACCTGATCTTCCTAGACCCGGTGGTGCCAACACACCGGGGGCATCTCACGTCGCCGACGGTATCATTGGAGCTCTTTTTAATCCATATGCTCAACCTCCCATAGGCTATGGTTTCTCTCAGGGTGGGGCCAGCACCTCTGGCACTCCCCCCCCCCCCCCGGTAGCACGTATCCAGGATACGGCATGCCTCATCCTTTTTCCCAACCTCCTGTTTACCACACTGCTACCTAACCCCCTTTTTATCCGTATCCATAGCCTAGTGCTCCAGCTCTTCTGGAATTAGCACCTCCTCCTCCCTTGCCTTCTCAACCCCCGCAACAGCAACTACCACCCCCTCCGGGACAAGTGTATGCAAAACAGGGCGCGACTAATCCTCCTCCCTCAAAAAGGAAGAGTAAAGGCACTCAAAATCAAGCTACCCCTGGTAATCCTGGACCTAATCAAGGTAATGCTCCTAACACTACTCAGCCCAAGCAGGATAGGCCTCTTCGTACGAACAAGCCCTGTTCTTGTTGTGGTGTTTATGGTCATTATACGCATGATTGTCCTCTTCTGCCACAAATGCGACAGCTATGGGAGTCTCAAGAAAAATTGAGAGGACAACAATCCATCCCTTCTGTTCCTCCCAGTCCTACACCTAGTCAGCCAACTGTGCTTACTTATCCTTTCCCTCAACAGGGATTTGTGGCTACCCAACCACCTGAAGGACAGGTGGCCACTCAATCTCTTCCATCTGGTTCCCCCGATTACCAGATTTTAATGATGTCCTCTGATCAGCCTTCTGAACCTTCTTCTCATGGCCCTTCACCTTGAGTTGGTACTCATGACCCCCTTTACCCTCCTGGGATGGTTCCTCCTGACCTCAACCATCTTGGCGCCGTCTCGCCTAGTCATTACTCCTCTGGTCAGATACCGTTCCTAGCTCCCCTACCAGGAGTGTACACAGTACCTGTTATGGCCACCCTCTCTCTTCCTAACCTAACCCTTGGGATTCCCGTATGGTACCTCAATCCTCCAGCCGCTACCCCGCCTGGTCAACCTAAACCTTATCTTGCTTTGACCCCGGTTCAGCCGGTCCCTATGACTTCTCCTGCTGCAACAGTGCCTCATTCACCTCAACAAGAACCACCTCCCGTTGCGACCGCTTCGGGTAAGAAGGGAAAGCTCACAAGGGGGCATCAAAGGACAAGGCTACCCCGACAAACCCTGCACCTTCTCGGCCTCCAAAGTGTACCATCTAGTGTGCTTTGTGTGATGTTGTCGGCCACGCCACCCATACTTGTCCAAAATTTCCTCACCTCAAGTCCATGGTCAACGAACCATTTCCGGAATCTGATATCCTATAGGTATATGGCACTATACCTGATTCAATCCTGAAACTCAAACCATTGCGCACAAATCACCCTTGTGCTTTGTGTGATTTCCATGGTCACTACACTCACCTTTGTCCTCGCCTCGAAGAGTATCGTTCCTCTTTAGCAGCCTTACGCCAATTCGAGGCCAAGCACAATGAGTCACCCACTCCCTTATTTTCGCATCTTGCTTCGGTAACACCCGAGGACACAGATGCTCCCATTATTTTTTCCCCTTATGATGTTGAGATAACAGGGCCTTGGTCGAAATTCCACAATGAGACCTCCCCTGACGTTTCACCTAACCTCCCTGCAGCACCCTCCCTAGTCTCAACATCAGTGGATCCTCTATCTACTCACTCTTCTGTCACCCCTTATGATGATGCGCATGCAAACCTCTCCTCTCATGATGAGGAGTAAGGTCACTTTTCCGCGTCAGGTGGTCTTTCTTCCATCAGTCACCCCATCTTCTATTACGATGACGACATTATGGAAGCAGCGACTACTCTTGACTTTATCTATCCCCCCTTACATCGAACTCATGCATTCGAACCATATGCACCTTGTGGCCATTACATTGACACCCAATATTTGGGTAAGGGGGCACCCATATTTGAGACTAGGAGAAGCAGTTCTCCAGCACTCTCCTAGTGAATCTAGTCATGTCGACTCTAGTCCCATTATTCTTCCACATTTAGAAGAACCTCTAGAGTCCCATATCACTTCAAGATCACTATTGGGATGATACCCCTCATCATTCCTTCATATTTCATCAACAACCCAGTCTCATAGACATTGTGGTTGACCAAACTATGAGTTTTCTGGGAGAATATCAGTTCATTATCCCCAAGTCCTACCTTTGGGATAGCAACACCATGTATGCCAACCCAGAAACTTAAATTCCATTTGATTCATATATGCAGTACCAAAAGAAATTGGTAATCATCTATTTCCTTTCTCAAACTGCATAACCATACCGAAAACAAGTGGCACACCACATCATTAAAATGTGTTTAGATCTCCCTTTTTCTAAATACATTTTTGCATGTCCATAATGTTGACCACGTCAGAATTCTATTAAATTTTGACAAGCCAATCCCGTTTAAACTCCTCAAATCCCATTTGTTTGGCCTAAAAAACCCATCTTCCACCTATCGTTCCTCTCCTCTAAAGCAAAAATGCACTATAAAAACCCGAAAACCAACATTTAAAAATATATCGGGCCTAGCACCTTTCGGCCCTAGCCCCTGCGCCTTTTTCTTCCACATGACTCTGCCCCGAGACCATGCGCTAGTCCAAAGAACGCTTATTTAAATTGGTTATCGGGAGCGTTTTTGGCCATTGATCTTCCAGCATCCGACGGTCCGCAGCCTGCCTATCCTGGTGGTCCCCACGCCCACTCTCATTGCAAAAACCGGGTGGTATGTATCGCACCACCTTTCGGTGGAAGGCGGTAATTCTTGTTCAGCCAGCGATTCCATTCATCGCTCGCCGCGTGTCTCCGCGTACGGCTCCAAAACCGCTCTCCATCGCGCATTATTGTTCGGTCAAGGTCACACAGCGATATTCATCATAGCCGTCCGATCTGGAGGTCTTGATCCAACGGCCATCGCTCTCCAAAGCTGCATGGGGTTTAATCACAAGCAAATCACCCCCCCTGGCCCACTGCACATCGCCTCCGACGCTCTTTCCACCGCCGATCTCCTCCTGAGATCGGACGGTCAAGATTTCATCATTCCCACTGTTGACCGGTTCCACCGTTAGCGCTCCACGTCATCCTTTCCCCATAGTCTTTCGTACGTCCACCCGTCACCCGCTCTACGTGTGCGTCGCGTGTTTTCTCCTCCCGTTATATATCCTAGTCATAAGTCAAAATTCATTTGTTCCAAGTTATAAACCTCCGCCCAGCTCATTCACCATTATTCCACTTTATTTTTCATCGCCACTCTGCATACTTCCGCCATTTCATCATGTCACTCCGTTACAAAGTCGTCTCCATTTCATCTTCGTCCCCATGCATTTGTTTCTTGACGAGTTTGCGGGTTTTGCAGGTTCACGGCGACGGAAAATTGCCATTATTCACAGCCTCCATTACAGAAGCCGAGGGTGCAAGAAAGGACTGTTGTTCAGAAGCAAAATTCATGAAGAAAGTCCTGGGTAATTGCTGCGACACGAAATTCATTAAAGTAGGGGTAAAATCTATCAAACCCTCTGGAAACATTCAAAACATAGATTGCGCAATCAGAGATATTAATGTTGTGGCAAAGAGTATCAGTGGAAGATTGAAGAATTCAATAGCTGCAGTTGAAGATTTTGAGCTCAGATTCAATGCTTAGACAACAAAGGTACCAGATCAAAGATATCCAGGATCGCATAGAGGGTACAATACACAAGAAACAAGCACTTTCCAGTTTTGTTTACACCCTTTTCTGTGAAAGGACAAAGTTTATGTGATTTTACTACTGCCGTGTCCCTAAGAAGATTTTTACCCGCATTTTATTTCGTAAAGTCGACTACAGTAGTACACATAAAGCAAGATAGTCATTAACATCAAGATAAGTTAATGTTTCCAGGGTTTTGTATTAATTAGAGAAATTAAATGTTCATCACCTACTCCTTTTACTAGGTTTTTATGTTTCTCCTATAAAACCCGAGGGAAACGACTATTTAGGTTTTATTTTATCGTAAAAACTAAGTGCAAAGAAAGGCTTTGTATACATTTTTTAAAGCTTCAAAGGAAGGCTCGTATCCCATAGGGTCTCAGTGAAGAGGAGTTCCATCTGTTAAAGAGGATTCTGGTCTTTGGTATTTCACAGTCTGTAACTTTCTCTTATGTGTTATTTTAATATATCATTTCATTTCATCCATCTTTCCTGTATCATGTTTTGGAATGCAAGTGGCTCACTAATTTTTGGTATGCATTTATCCTAGTTGATACCCATGCTTGGATTAGTCAAGCGCTTTAAATATGGCTCATGCATGATATTCTGCTCCATTATTCATCTAAACCGTATTTCTGCTATATTAGTTTCTTTGGGAGGGTGTTTTTAAAACGCTACTTTTATGTATGGATTCTTAGATTGGTAAGCTCATGCATGGTGGTATTGTGTATCTGGATATCAGCTCAATGTTAACTAATATTTTCTCAATGTTTCATTCACTACATACACCTTCTGATAACTTATTTCTGTGAGGTATTTCTGAATTGGCCCTCTTTACAGTAAGCTGTCTCTGAATTGTCTGTTTCTTTAATAGTGGAGTTTTGCATGTTGCCTCTGCAATATCCCTGTCTCTATGTCAGTTTCTGAAGGTCTTGGTCCCATTCAGATTAATTTTCCTTGTTTTACAAGAGATAGCATGTGAGCTGAAGTTGACAGCTTCATACATTATATTATACGCTCCTTGCTATGCTAAGATGTCCTAGGCACTGGTCTATCACAACTCTAGGCTGTCTCTAAGAGCGACAACACATAACATGCCCAAGGGTACCCATGCCCCTCAACCATAAAATCATGGATCTCAACCCATAACAGCACTAAAACCCCCTTTCTCTGATAGGTCACACTTTCCAGGTCCTTCCCTGGGACAGCTAGCAGTTTTCTGTCCAGTACCTCCTAGCCAGGTCACAGAACAGACCCCAAGAAAAGTATGACCTGGCCTGTTCATGAGCTCTGGGTACCTAAGCTGAACTTTCAACTCACTAAAATGAAAAGTAGATGAGACATCTTACCTACAAGTGTCGGATCTTAAATTCCAACAGTCGATTTATCCGCTACAACCGCCGCAAGATTTAAGGCCTCCTCTCCTCATTATATTCACCACAGCTCCACTGGAAAATAAGTGAATCTGGAAGGAAAATGCCCTATTAAAAGAAAACCCCTGATTTTTCTTTCATTTACTATGACCAAACCGTAGCTCAGTTTGATGAACCGTCTATACCATTGGAAAGATACCACCAAGCCCTCAAATGGGTATCTATTAGCTTTTTGTGATTTGATACTTCACCAGGACACATTTTGTCCAATAAGCACCACTTCACCCTTTCTCAAAATCGAATTTCTTCACTTGCAACACTCTTAGGGGCACCATGTTGCCTCCATACTTGTCCACGCTCGTGTCGACTTTCGTCGTGAGTTAACATCTTGCACTCATGATTTTATTGTCCCATTGGACCCTTTTCCTATGTGGCAGCACCATCGAGTCACCCTTGTTTAGAGAATCCTAGTTGAGTCATCATTACTTTCATGGAGTCTATCCCGAGTCCCTTCGCAACCCGCTATAGTCCTCCATCCTTCATTGCTTGGTCCCTCTCTCGTGTCGCACATTATGGCCTTCAGTCCCACTGTCCCCTATCCCTCATGATATTGCGTCAGTCGCTGCCAGGTCATCCATGCCATTTATGCTCTAACAAGGGAAGTCGTCCGTTCGCTACTCAGTTCCCCCCATTTCATCATCATCATTGGTGTCAATCTGTCAGTCACTCTACAATTTTTTCTCGTGCCTTATTTGAGGATCCCTTATTGCCTCACCTATGGTGGACCTCCTTCTGTCGACATCAGCTCATTCATTCCAGAATACAGGTCTAGAGGGCGGTGTACCTTGGTTCCAGCTTCCACTTTTGTTCCGTGCCTCGGATCAGGAAAAGGGACTCCTTATTTCCCTTTGACTTGATTGTTTCTTAGCTCCATCTCCTTTCAGCATGATCGAGATCCATATACTGATGCTAGGAAGATGCAAGAATTTGACATCGATGATTCTTTCAGTGTGTATGAGATGTCTCACTTTCATGAGGTGCCCCACAGTAGCTCCCCCACACACTGAACGACCTCTTCTTTACAAAATTTCTCGATGCGCCTCCATAATTTGATGATGTTTACTTCACCATCAGAGCCCTTTTGTCTGTATGTACTGTACTTTTTGTGAGACCTTCCCTATTTCAAGGTGGTGATTTGGTGTTGTACTTATATCTCATGTAATCGGATCTTATTGTATAAGTCCTAGATGTTATCCCAAGCAGAATATGTATGTGGGATTAATTATCATGTTTTTACCTGGCTCATGTTTATGCCAGCATGTACTATATTGTTCAGATCCTTTTTTACTAGACACATTATTCTTTGTATTTTTTCTTAGCAGGCATATGTATGCCTCCCCCGCAGGCTATAGCACAAGTACTCAATCATAAAAGAGACTTGTTGCACCTATAATTCTTGCCTCCTCAAGGTCTAGTCCTCTAGCGCTTTGGTCTACCTTATATTTATCTCTCTATGACTTCCCCTTCGGTGTCTAGTGATTGAGTTCTTACAACGTACTTTGGTCATACTATTAGCTCCTAAATGCTCACACATTGGGGGGGCAACTTGTTACACCATTTTTTGGTCATTTAACCTGTTACTATTATATGGACCTAAGTACACCATGTAAGACCAATTTTACCTTAAGTAAAATTTCTTTCACTATGAAAAATAACTTAGTAAACTACCTTTATTAAGTTGTTTATGGTCTAAAACAGAAAACTCAATTTGTAGAAACATTAAATAAATCCATATTTGTTTGATTTTCCTCAAGGAATAATTAGTGAAACAACAGTTTAATTAATATTCCTGGTTATATTTAACCTAAAACAAGGAAATTAATTAGATAAATCATTATTTATCTTATTATTTTCTAAGAATAATTATTTAAACATTACTTAAATAATATTCTTTGTTAAATATGACTAAATCTCCCTTAAATAATTAAATAAATCATTATTTATTTGGTTATTACTCAACCATATCCTTAAAATGATAAATAAATCATTTATTTATTTATTATTTTTCAACCACATCCTTAAAATGATAAATAAATCATTTATTTATTTATTATTTACAAATAAGGGGATTTGACTCAAGTCAAATTCCTTTTCCCTCCAACAAATATAATAAAATATTCCAAAAAAATTGGATCTAGATTTGGTTAATAATATTTAATTATGCACCAATATCTAGACTAACTCAATATTTTGTTATAAATAGAAGGGTTTTCCCATTCATTTGTCACCTTTTGTTGCCTAAAGATCACTCTGGATCTCAACTCTTGGTCTGGCTATTGATCCATTATCATAGCCATATTTTTCCATTTTTGTCCGGGTTTTCTACACCATCCAGAGAGAGGAATTCTAAACTGGCGTGACGACTTACAAGAACTCATCCAATTTAGAGAACAGTAGCAACACCCCTTGTGTTTTCCTCCTGTGCCATTAATAAACACTTTATTGGATATATTCTTGTCTTGTCTATTGGATCTATGGAGTAAATCTTATTTTTCTACTGTTTAATGTCTTCTAATGCATAGATCTAGATTTTTGTAGCATTTGTCTTGATCATCTAACTATAGATCTGAAGATATTAGCAGTCATTTCTGTTGTTAGGGCTATTTGTTATGCGCAGCTAAAGTGGTCTTTTTTCATACACCTCGAATCAAGATTCATACTAACAGCAAGGACCATACTTTATGTGGTCGAGGAGAGGCAGTCACCTAAACGACCACCTCCCCTCCATTATCGCCCTCCAGCTCCTATTCAACTATGTACACTCTATGATTAACGTGATCACTTCATTGCTGAATGTGCAGCCCTAGATTTGTTTCAGAGATGGTATCCTGTCAACGTCATATACTACGACAGCTTACGAGTAGTCCAGTATTCATGTCGAGTGTGTTCTAGCGACCACCCGGTTCTTCATTTCCATTATATCCCCCGATTTTGTTCAGCGTTAAATAGTTTACGCATGGCCATAGTACGCCTCGTCACAGTAGACAGATCAGATGCAAAATCCATAGCAAGTTCGACAACACAAGAATATGTGACAAGCAGGTCCATTTTCTTTGTGTCGGAAAAAAAGCGGCCAGTAAAGGGGCACATCGTCACCCCCAACCGCCCTCCACGGATAAGACCAACCTGCGCATTATGCAACGCACATAACCATTTAGTCGCCCAATGCCCGGACCTAGAATCGCTCCGCAAATGGTATCCAATCACTCTAGCAGCCAAGAGGGAAGGGAGTACCAAGGAAAGACAGTCTTGTCTAGTTTTTCAAGGAAACCATCAGACTAGACACTGTACTTACATATCCCAAGTATGCCCTTTGATAGACATCATATTCTCATTGAAGGCACAACACCTGAATATAGTTGTTCTAGAGCCAAGACAACCTAACGCAAGGTAACCTGCCCTGCGGCAGCCTGCCCCCCATCATTACCAAAACGTTAAGAGAGCTAAAACAACCCACCGTCCTAGTAGGGCCCAAGACCGGACAAGGACAGCATGAGGGCTATGCGAGAGAATCGACCACCGAGTTAGTTAATGTAAGGAGCTGAAGAACCTTACTAAAATCCTTCACGTGGCCACCCCCATCCCATAGATAAATATCTCTAATCAAGAGAATATCACATGCTGCTATTGTAGGATTTTCTCACAATTCCACCATATGATGGATTGCGAGTACCTCCCAAGGCTACGAGCGGCAAGGGCAGTGTTAAGTCTAAACTCCTCAAAGGAGCTAGACCTTCCAAAAACAAAAACTCGGAGATGGAAAAAGTGCAATCATGCCCCAACGCCCAATCATCCTCGAGTGTCCACTTCAGGGACAAAGAGTAGTATTGGTTCTCATACAATCCACTCAATAAGCACCATGACACTGTGCACCATTTGCACCAGTCATAACCACGAAACAAATTTGCTCCCTTTAATAGAAACATTTAGGTGCCTCTGCAATCAACACAACTTCCAAATCGAGGAAAGTGCAAGCACCCATAGTACACCACGTGAGGAACATAAGCTTTCTCTCATACAAGCCACCACAATGGAAATTCCTCCACCATCCAACATCGACGACACGCAACACCACATACGGTTCATCTCATCAAGCATGGGAACCATGACTTGTGTTGTCTGCTCATATGTCATTGGTTTCAAGACCGCTACAACTACAAAAGTAGTTGTGCCATCGATGGTGCAAACTCAATCCGTCTGCACCCTGTCAACCTCGTCTGGTTCCACATCATCAACTATGGAATCTTATTCATGTCTTTCGACCAGCTCCATTAGGCTCGAACTAACTCCTCACAACCTCACACAAACTCACTCCCCCTTAGATACCTTGTCCCATTTAGACGAGGATATTTTGGAGGCCATGACGGAACCAAATTGTCCATGGGATGCAATCCATCACCGCTCGTTTTTTCTTCCCAAAAAAACATTCAGCCCTAACAACCCAGAAAACCAAGAGATATACGCTATCAAATCAAAATATTTCCTCCCATATGGGAAAGTTGACTTGTTCAAAAATCCCATCCCAGCACCTGACGCGTTCGAAGAAGGGAACATGTCCAATATTTCACCAACCATCAAGATAAATATCTCTATAAACCCAGGAAAAATTGAAGAAATCTCACTAGGAGCAAAATGCTCCCCAAACGAAGTAATCTCTTATGCAAACTTGTTGCAAGAGTATAGAGACATATTTTCATGGGAGTATTCATATATGCCAGGGCTTAGAGCACCACATTGACACCTTAGTCCAGAAAAAACGTCAATTGCACCCATCTAAGGCAGAAGAAATCAAGCGATAAATCGACAAGCTTCACAAGGATTTATCTACCCCATATCTTACACGTCATGGGTTTCCAACCCTGTTCCCGTCATGAAAAAATAGGGCACCATTCACATATGTGCTGACTTCCGATATTTGAAAAAAGCTTGTCTAAAAGACAACTACCCTACCCTGTTCATCGACCAATTCATTAATTCTTGTGTCAGACATGAGGCCCTATCCTTCATGGACAGTTTCTCAGGGTATAACCAAATTCAAATTCGGCATACCGATCGATACAAGAGAGCATTCACCACCCCTTGGGGCACTTTTGCATACTAAGTTATGTCGTTCGGTCTTAAAAACGCTAGAGCCACTTTCCAGCGGGCCATCAACTATATCTTCCATGACCTAGCCCACCTTATCCTCACTTACTTCGATGACCTCACTATTCGATCCAAGAAGTGAAGCAATCATCTGGAGGATTTATGGTTGGTATTCCAAAGACGTTGACATTACAACCTACGCTTGAACCCTCTCAAGTGCGTCTTTTGCATCAACGCAAGTCGACAATTAGGCGTTATAGTATCCCAAAAAAGGATCAAAGTGGACCCCCTCAAGGTCCAGGCTATCAAAGAGGTACCACAACCAAGAACCCTCAAGCAACTCCAAATCTTGCAAGGGAAAGCCAATTTTATAAGACGCTTTTTCCCAGATTATGCCACTTGTGCGCAAGGATTCCTATGCCTTCTTCGTCAAGATATCCTGTTTAAATGGTACGATCAAGCCCAACAATCATTTGAGGTACTAAAAGACACATTATCTTCAGCCCCATTTATCAGCCCACCAAATTACGACAAAAATTACACCCTATATCTGTCAGCGTCAGAAACCGCCCTAGTCGGGGTGTTAATCCAAGACAGACCCGATGGTAAAGAACACATAATTTATTATGTCAGTAAGAACTTATCAGGCCTCACATTAAGATATGAACCCGAAGAAAAATTTTCCCTAGCCCTTATACACGCAATCCAAAAGCTTTAGCACTATGTTATCTTATGGACTGCAACAGGCATCATAGCTATCAACCCCATGAGATACCTGTTGACCCATCGTTTCATGAACCACAAATATGCGCATTGGGTAGTCATACTGCAGGAGTTTGACTTACAGTTCAGCTCTCCCAATATCAAGAAAGCTTTAATCTTAGTTGAGTTCATCACTAACCTCCCAAGTCAGACTAAAGGATCCCCAGTCAACGACTCACTACTTGACAAACATATATTTTTAGTGACGACTAACGATCATTGGTACAATGATATCCTCTTATTTTTACGAACCCAAAAGTTCAATCCAAAGCTCACATGTGATGAAAAAAGGCGCATACGCCACCAGGCCCCCTGATACCTCCTCATGGGAGACGTCCTTTATCGATGCTGCATCGATACCATCCTACGCCAATGCCTCACACGTGACCAAGATGAGCAAGCCCTCAATGACTTTCATAGTGGAGCTTGGGGCAGCCACCTGTCTGGAATGGCCACCGCCCAAAAATTTTTGCGGGCTGAATATTTTTGGCCCACCTTATTTCGCGATTTCGTTTCGACAATCAAAAGATGTGAGCGATGTTAATGCTTCACTCACAAGGCAAGAGCACCTCCCGCTCCTATGCACTCAGTCATTATAATCAGTCCCTTTTGCAAATGGGAAATTGACTTCATGACTTGCAACCCTGCGTTTTCTAGCAACCACAAGTACATCATTTTCATTGTTGACTATTTCCCCAAATGGATAGAAGCCATGCCCACATATGACAACACGATGGAAATTGCGGCAAAGTTTCTATTCAACCACGTCATTGTGTGTTTAAGTGTGCCTAAAGAGTTAGTCTCCAATCACTGAAAGCATTTCGAAAATGAAATATTCCAAGATTTGTCTCACCACCTAGGGTTCACACATGAATTTGCATCACCATGCTATCCTCACTCCACTGATAGGTATAGTTGTCAACAAAGCTCCTAAAACATTGTTATAGAGTGGTGGATAACCATAAGAAAACGGCACCACATGGCTTTCCACCGTGGGGCATATCGAGACTTGCCAGCTTAAAATCTCAACAATATTCACACTTTCCAACTAGTGTACAGGTAGAAGTTGTGATTCCTCAATAACGCGAAATCCCCAACTTGCACGCCGCCATCGACCTCCTCGATGATACCCAAAACTTAGAGCAACGATTGGTTCAACTAGAACACGTCAATGAAAATCGACTGTAGTCGCTCCAACATAACGAGGCCCATAAAATATGGGTAAAAGAATCATTCGATTGTAACATTACCCCTTGCTCATTTACCGAGGGAGAGTTAGTCCTCCGCTACAATGTCACGAAAGAGGCCCTAGGACTGGGGAAGTTTGAAATGCTATGGACAGGTCCCTACATCATAAAACATTGCCTCCTCAAGGGGCATTACATCCCGCGAGCCCGATGGATAAGGCGGTGCCTAGCTAACCTTGTCAATGGGCTCTACTCAAAAAATTTATCCATATAAGGTGGAAGTCTTAGCCTAGGAGATAAGGTTCCTCCCGAATTTAACCATCTTGGCGCCATCTCGCCTGGTCATTACCCCTTTGGTTAGATACCGTTCCTAGCTCCCCCACCAGGAGTGTACATAGTACCTATTATGGCCACCCTCTCTCTTCCTAACCCAATCCTTGGGATTCTCGTCTAGTACCTCGACCCTCCAGCTGTTATCCCACCTGGTCAACCTAAACGTTATCTCACTTTGACCCCAGTTCAACTGCTCATTATGACTTCTCCCGCTGCAATAGTGCCTCATTCACCTCAATAGGAACCACCTCCCATTGCGACCGCTTTGGGTAAGAAGGGCAAAGCTCGCAAGGGGGCATCAAAGGAAAATGCTACCCCAAAAAACCCTCCCCCTTCTTGGCCTCCAAAGCGTACCATCCAGTGTGCTTTGTGTGATGTTGTCGATGACGCCACCTGCACTTGTCCAGAATTGCCTCACCTCAAGTCCATGGTCAATGAGCCATTTTCGGAATCTGATATCACAGAGGTATATGTCATTGTACCTGATTCGATCCAGAAACTCAAACCATTGCCCACAAATCACCCTTGTGATTTTTGTGATTTCCATGGTCACTACACTCACCTTTGTCTTCATCTCAAATATTATCGTTCCTCTTTAGAAGCCTTACACCGATTCGAGGCCAAGCGCAATGAGTCACCCGCTCCCTTATTTTCGCACTTTGCTTTGGAAACACCCGAGGACATAGATGCTCCCATTAACTTTTCCCCTTATGATGTTGAGATAACGGGGCCTTGGTCAGAAGTCCATGATGAGACCTCCCGTGATGTTTCGCCTGACCTTCCTTCAACACCCTCCCTAGTCTCAACATCATTGGATCCTCTATCTACTCACTCTTCTGTCACCCCTTGTGACGATGCACATGTGAACCTCTCCTCTCACAATGAGGAGTTAGGTCGCTTCACTGCGTCAGGTGGTCTTTCTTCCACCAGTCACCCCATGTTATATTACGATGAAGACATTATGGAAGCAACGAATACTCCTAACTTTATCTATCCCCCCTTACATCGAAGTCATGAATTCGAACCACATTGACCTCATGGAAATCACATTGACACCCAAAGTTTGGGTAAGGGGGCACCCATATTTGAGAGACCAGGAGAAACAATTCTCCACCACTCTCCAAGTGAATATAGTCATGTCGACTCTATTCCCATTATTATTCCACATTTAGAAGAACCTCTAGAGTCCCATATCACTTCAAGATCACTATAGGGATGATACCCCTCATCATTCCTTCATATTTCATCAATAACCCAGCCTCATAGACATTGGGGTTGATCAACCTATGGGTTTTCTGGGAGAACGTCAGTGCATTATCCTCAAATCCTACCTTTGGGATAACAACAGCATGTATGCCAACCTAGAAAATTAAAGTCCATTTGATTCATATATGCAGTACCAAAAGATATTGGTAATCATCTATATCCTTTCTAAAACTGCATAACCATACCGAAAACAAGTGGCACACCACATCATTAAAATGTGTTTAGATTTCCCTTTTTCTAAATATTGGCATGTCCATAATGTCAATTCACGCGCATTCTATTAAATTTTGACAAGCCAATCCCATTTAAACTCCTCAAATCCCATTTGTTTGGCCTGAAAAACCCATCTTACACCTATCGTTCCTCTCTTCTAAAGCCAAAATGCACTATAAAAACCTGAAAACCCACATTTGAAAATATATCTGGCCTAGCACATTTCGGCCCTAGACCCTGCGCCTTTTTCTTCCACATGACTCGGCCCCGAGACCATGCGCTAGTCCAAAGAATGCTTATTTAAATTGGTTATCGGGAGCGTTTTCCATTGATCTTCCAGCATCTGACGGTCCGTAGCCTACCTGTCCTGGTGGTCCCCACGCCCACTCTCATTACAAAAACCGGGTGGTATGTATTGCACCGCCTTTCGACGGTATGCAGTAATTCTTGTTTGGCCAACGATTCCATTCATCACTCGCCGCGTGTCTCCGCGTACGGCTCCAAAACCGCTCTCCATCGCGCATTATTGTTCGATCAAGGTCACGCAGCGATATTCATCACAGCCATCCGATCTGGAGGTCTTGATCCAACAGCCATCGCTCTCCGAAGCTGCATGGGGTTTAATCACAAGCAAATCACCTCCCCTGGCCCATTGCACATCGCCTCCGATGCTCTTTCCACCGTCAATCTCCTCCTGAGATCGGACGGTCAAGATTTCATAATTCCCACCGTTGACCGGTTCCACCATTAGCGCTCCACGTCATCCTTTCCCCCATAGTCTTTCATACGTCCACATGTCACCCGCTCTACGTGTGCGTCGCGTGTTTTCTCCTCCCGTTATATATCCCAGTCTTAAGCCAAAATTCATTTGTTCCAAGTTATAAACCTCTGCCCAGCTCATTCACCATTATTCCACTGTATTTTTCATCGCCACTCTGCATACTTCCGCCATTTCATCACGTCGCTCCGTTACACAGTCGTCTCCATTGCATCTCTGTCCCCATGCATTTGTTTCTTGACGAGTTTGTGGGTTTTGCAGGTTCACGGCGACGGAAAATTGCCATTATTCACAGCCTCCATTACAGAAGCCGAGGGCGCAAGAAAGGACCGTTTTTCAGAAGCAAAATTCATGAAGAAAGTCCTGGGTAATTGCTGTGACACAAAATTCATTAAAGAAGCAGGGGTAAAATCTATCAAACCCTCCGGAAACATTCAAAACACAGATTGCGCAATCAGAGATATTAATGTTGCGGCAAAGAGTATCAGTGGAAGATTGAAGAATTCAATAGCTGCAGTTGAATATTTTGAGCTCAGATTCAATGCTTAGACAACAAAGGTACTAGATCAAAGATATCCAGGATCACATAGAGGGTACAATACACAAGAAACAATACCCTCCAGGTTTTGTTTCAGCAGAATTCTCTTTTAGGAAAGGAAAAAATGTTTATGTGATTTTACTTCTACGCCGTGTCCCTAAGAAGATTTTTACCCAGCGCATTTATTTCAGAAAGCCGGCGGCAGAGTACACACAACACAGTATAGTCACACATCAGTATGGGCGCGAATGTTTCCGCCATTTTGTCTTAATTAGAGAAATTAAATGTTCATCACCTACTTCTTTTACTAGGTTTTCTGTTTCTCCTTATAAAACTTGAGGGAAACGAATTATTGTGTAGGGTTTCGTATTTATCGAAACTATGTCAGAAATATCTTTTGTATACATTTTTGTAAAGCTCTTTATATGAAGGCTCGAGCCCATAGGGTCTCAAAGAGGAGGAGTTCTATCTTGAAGAGGATTCGGGTCTTTGGTATTTCACAGTCTGTAACTTTCTCTTATGTGTTATTTTAATATATCATTTCATTTCATCCATGTTTCCTGTATCATGTTTTGGAATGCGAGTGGCTCACTGATTTTTAGTATGGATTCATCCTAGTTGATGCCCATGCACAGATCAGTCAAGCACTTGAAATATGGCTCATGCATGATATTCTGTTCCATTACTCATCTAAACCATACTTCTGCTATATTAGTTGCTTTGGGAGGGTGCTTTTAAAATGCTATTATCATGTATGGATTCTTAGATTGGTAAGCCCATGCATGGTGGTATTGTATATCTGGGTATCAGCTCAAGGTTAACTAATATTTTCTCTACATTTCATTCACTACATACACCTTCTGATAACTTAGTTCTGTGAAGTATTTCTAAATCGGCCCGCTTTGCAGTAAATTGTCTCTAAATTATTTGATGCATTTGTATTATAATTTTACACCTCGCCTCTGCAGTCTTTCTTTTCCTGTATCATTTTCTAAGAGTTTGGTCCCATTCAAATTAATTCCCTTGTTTACAAGAGATAGCATGTGAGCTGAAGTTGACAAACAGAAGTACATTAAATTATACGCCTCCTTTCTATGCTAAGATGTCCTAGGCAATCGGTCTATCACAACTTTAGGTCGTCTCTAGAGCCACACACAGCATCATGCCCCAGGCACCATATGCCCCTGTCCATAAAATCCCGAATCTCGGCCCATAATGAAGACTAAAACCCCTTTCTCATAGGTCACACTTTCCAGTCCTTCCCCGGACAAATGAAGGGCTTTTTGCCCAGCACTTGAAGCAAGGCCATAATGTACAAGAGTACAAGTACGACCGAGGTGAACGTTCATGAGTTTCCACCAAGTCAACTTTCAACTCACTAAAATGAAAAGTAGATGAGACATCTTACCTACAAGTGTCGGATCTTAAATTCCAACAGTCGTTTTATCCGCTACAACCGCCGCAAGATTTAAGGCCTCCTCTCCTCATTATATTCACCACAGCTCCACTGGAAAATAAGTGAATCTGGAAGGAAAATGCCCTATTAAAAGAAAACCCCTGATTTTTCTTTCATTTACTATGACCAAACCGTAGCTCAGTTTGATGAACCGTCTATACCATTGGAAAGATACCACCAAGCCCTCAAATGGGTATCTATTAGCTTTTTGTGATTTGATACTTCACCAGGACACATTTTGTCCAATAAGCACCACTTCACCCTTTCTCAAAATCGAATTTCTTCACTTGCAACACTCTTAGGGGCACCATGTTGCCTCCATACTTGTCCACGCTCGTGTCGACTTTCGTCGTGAGTTAACATCTTGCACTCATGATTTTATTGTCCCATTGGACCCTTTTCCTATGTGGCAGCACCATCGAGTCACCCTTGTTTAGAGAATCCTAGTTGAGTCATCATTACTTTCATGGAGTCTATCCCGAGTCCCTTCGCAACCCGCTATAGTCCTCCATCCTTCATTGCTTGGTCCCTCTCTCGTGTCGCACATTATGGGCTCTCTGGGCCCCCACGGCCCCCTATCCCTCATGATATCGTGTCACCACCGCTGTCATCCATGCCATTTATGCTCTAACAAGGGAAGTCGTCCGTTCGCTACTTCCGGCTTCCCCCCATTTTACCATAATCATTGGTGTGTCACCGTTTACTCACTCTACTATTTTCTCTCATGCCTTAGTTGAGGATCCCTTATTGCCTCACCTATGGCAGACCTCCTTCTGTCAACATCATCTCATTCATTCCAGAAGACAGGTCTAGACGGCAGTGTACCTTGATTCCATCTTCCACTCTTATTCGGTGCCTTGGATCAGGCAAATGGACTCCTCATAGCCCTTCGACTTGATTGTTTATCAGCTCTAGCTCCTTTTCATCATGATCGAGATCCGTATACTTGATATTCCAGTGATTGAGCAGCTGACATCTGTGATTCCTGGGTGTGTGTGAGATGTCTCAGCCCTCATGAGGGGGTGGCCCTATAGGTAGCCCCCCACACACTCAGATGACCTCTTCATTACAACCTTCGATGCAGCTCTATACATTTGATGATGTCAGCCTCAGCTACTTACAACGCCTTTTTGTTTGCATGTATCAGTCAGATTTTCAGAGCCCTTTCCTTTTTTCAGGGGCATCTGGTAAGTATTTATATCTCATGTACTTAGATATTATTGTACAAGTCCTGGCTGTTATCCCAAGCACAATATGTATGTGGGATTCATTATCATGTTGTTTATCTGGCTCATGTTTATGCCAGCATTATGCCATCTCGTGGTTTTCCAGACGCCTTATTGTTTGTACTATTGCCTCTGTGGGCATAGGTATGCCTCCCTCGTCACCTATAGCAGGTACTCACTTATCAAAAAGACTTGTCGCACCTGCAAGTCACCTCCTCAGGGTCTAGTTCTTTTAGCACTTTGGTCTATCACACAATTCCTCTCTTTGACTTCTCGCGTTGTTTTCTAGCATTCATTTTTACAACGTATTTTGGTTTATACGTTAGCTCTTAACGTCAAATCAAAGTGTAATCCGTTACACCATTTTTTGGTCATCTAACCTATTATCATTAGATGAACCCAAGTACACCATGTAAGACCAATTTTACCCTAAGTAAAATTGCTTTCACTATGTGAAATAACTTAGTAAAACACCTTTATTAAGTTGTTTATGGCCTAAACAGGAAACCCCAGGAGGAAATATTAAATAAATATACATTTGTTGATTTTCCTCAAGGAATAATTAGTTAAACAGTAGTTTAATTAATATTTATGGTTATATTTAACCTAAAACAAGGAAATTAAGTAGATAAATCATTATTTATCTTATTATTTTCTAAGAATAATTGTTTAAATCTTATTTAAATAATATTCTTTGTTAAATATGACTAATTCACCCTTAAATAATTAAATAAATCATCATTTATTTGGTTATTACTCAACCATATCCTTAAAATAATAAATAAATAATTTATTTGTTTATTATTACTTAATCACATCCTTAAAATGATAAATAAATCATTTATTTATTTATTATTTACAAATAAGGGGTTTTGAACCAAGTCAAATTCCTTTTCCCTCCAACAAATATAATAAAATATTCCATAAAAGTTGGATCTAGATTTGGTTAATAATATTTTAATTATGCACCAATATCTAGACTAATTCAATATTTTGTTATAAATAGAAGGGTTTTCCCATTCATTTGTCACTGTTTTTTTGCCTAAAGATCACTCTGGATCTCAACACTTGGTTTGGCTATTGATCCATAATCATAGCCATATTTTTCCATTTTTTTTTGGGTTTTCTACGCCATCAAGAGAGAGAAGTTCTAAATCTGAAGTGCTGAGGACTCAAAAGAACTCATCCCATTGAGGAGAACATGGAACACCCTCTTGTGTTTTCCTCCCAGGTGCCATTAATAAAAATTATTCATTGGATATATTCTTGTCTAGTCTATTGGATCTATGGAGTAAATCTTATTTTTCTACTGTTTAATGTCTTCTAATGCATAGATCTAGATTTTTGTAGCATTTGTCTTGATCATCTAACTATAGATCTGAAGATATTAGCAGTCATTTCTGTTGTTAGGGCTATTTGTTATGCGCAGCTAAAGTGGTCTTTTTTCATACACCTCGAATCAAGATTCATACTAACAGCAAGGACCATACTTTATGTGGTCGAGGAGAGGCAGTCACCTAAACGACCACCTCCCCTCCATTATCGCCCTCCAGCTCCTATTCAACTATGTACACTCTATGATTAACGTGATCACTTCATTGCTGAATGTGCAGCCCTAGATTTGTTTCAGAGATGGTATCCTGTCAACGTCATATACTACGACAGCTTACGAGTAGTCCAGTATTCATGTCGAGTGTGTTCTAGCGACCACCCGGTTCTTCATTTCCATTATATCCCCCGATTTTGTTCAGCGTTAAATAGTTTACGCATGGCCATAGTACGCCTCGTCACAGTAGACAGATCAGATGCAAAATCCATAGCAAGTTCGACAACACAAGAATATGTGACAAGCAGGTCCATTTTCTTTGTGTCGGAAAAAAAGCGGCCAGTAAAGGGGCACATCGTCACCCCCAACCGCCCTCCACGGATAAGACCAACCTGCGCATTATGCAACGCACATAACCATTTAGTCGCCCAATGCCCGGACCTAGAATCGCTCCGCAAATGGTATCCAATCACTCTAGCAGCCAAGAGGGAAGGGAGTACCAAGGAAAGACAGTCTTGTCTAGTTTTTCAAGGAAACCATCAGACTAGACACTGTACTTACATATCCCAAGTATGCCCTTTGATAGACATCATATTCTCATTGAAGGCACAACACCTGAATATAGTTGTTCTAGAGCCAAGACAACCTAACGCAAGGTAACCTGCCCTGCGGCAGCCTGCCCCCCATCATTACCAAAACGTTAAGAGAGCTAAAACAACCCACCGTCCTAGTAGGGCCCAAGACCGGACAAGGACAGCATGAGGGCTATGCGAGAGAATCGACCACCGAGTTAGTTAATGTAAGGAGCTGAAGAACCTTACTAAAATCCTTCACGTGGCCACCCCCATCCCATAGATAAATATCTCTAATCAAGAGAATATCACATGCTGCTATTGTAGGATTTTCTCACAATTCCACCATATGATGGATTGCGAGTACCTCCCAAGGCTACGAGCGGCAAGGGCAGTGTTAAGTCTAAACTCCTCAAAGGAGCTAGACCTTCCAAAAACAAAAACTCGGAGATGGAAAAAGTGCAATCATGCCCCAACGCCCAATCATCCTCGAGTGTCCACTTCAGGGACAAAGAGTAGTATTGGTTCTCATACAATCCACTCAATAAGCACCATGACACTGTGCACCATTTGCACCAGTCATAACCACGAAACAAATTTGCTCCCTTTAATAGAAACATTTAGGTGCCTCTGCAATCAACACAACTTCCAAATCGAGGAAAGTGCAAGCACCCATAGTACACCACGTGAGGAACATAAGCTTTCTCTCATACAAGCCACCACAATGGAAATTCCTCCACCATCCAACATCGACGACACGCAACACCACATACGGTTCATCTCATCAAGCATGGGAACCATGACTTGTGTTGTCTGCTCATATGTCATTGGTTTCAAGACCGCTACAACTACAAAAGTAGTTGTGCCATCGATGGTGCAAACTCAATCCGTCTGCACCCTGTCAACCTCGTCTGGTTCCACATCATCAACTATGGAATCTTATTCATGTCTTTCGACCAGCTCCATTAGGCTCGAACTAACTCCTCACAACCTCACACAAACTCACTCCCCCTTAGATACCTTGTCCCATTTAGACGAGGATATTTTGGAGGCCATGACGGAACCAAATTGTCCATGGGATGCAATCCATCACCGCTCGTTTTTTCTTCCCAAAAAAACATTCAGCCCTAACAACCCAGAAAACCAAGAGATATACGCTATCAAATCAAAATATTTCCTCCCATATGGGAAAGTTGACTTGTTCAAAAATCCCATCCCAGCACCTGACGCGTTCGAAGAAGGGAACATGTCCAATATTTCACCAACCATCAAGATAAATATCTCTATAAACCCAGGAAAAATTGAAGAAATCTCACTAGGAGCAAAATGCTCCCCAAACGAAGTAATCTCTTATGCAAACTTGTTGCAAGAGTATAGAGACATATTTTCATGGGAGTATTCATATATGCCAGGGCTTAGAGCACCACATTGACACCTTAGTCCAGAAAAAACGTCAATTGCACCCATCTAAGGCAGAAGAAATCAAGCGATAAATCGACAAGCTTCACAAGGATTTATCTACCCCATATCTTACACGTCATGGGTTTCCAACCCTGTTCCCGTCATGAAAAAATAGGGCACCATTCACATATGTGCTGACTTCCGATATTTGAAAAAAGCTTGTCTAAAAGACAACTACCCTACCCTGTTCATCGACCAATTCATTAATTCTTGTGTCAGACATGAGGCCCTATCCTTCATGGACAGTTTCTCAGGGTATAACCAAATTCAAATTCGGCATACCGATCGATACAAGAGAGCATTCACCACCCCTTGGGGCACTTTTGCATACTAAGTTATGTCGTTCGGTCTTAAAAACGCTAGAGCCACTTTCCAGCGGGCCATCAACTATATCTTCCATGACCTAGCCCACCTTATCCTCACTTACTTCGATGACCTCACTATTCGATCCAAGAAGTGAAGCAATCATCTGGAGGATTTATGGTTGGTATTCCAAAGACGTTGACATTACAACCTACGCTTGAACCCTCTCAAGTGCGTCTTTTGCATCAACGCAAGTCGACAATTAGGCGTTATAGTATCCCAAAAAAGGATCAAAGTGGACCCCCTCAAGGTCCAGGCTATCAAAGAGGTACCACAACCAAGAACCCTCAAGCAACTCCAAATCTTGCAAGGGAAAGCCAATTTTATAAGACGCTTTTTCCCAGATTATGCCACTTGTGCGCAAGGATTCCTATGCCTTCTTCGTCAAGATATCCTGTTTAAATGGTACGATCAAGCCCAACAATCATTTGAGGTACTAAAAGACACATTATCTTCAGCCCCATTTATCAGCCCACCAAATTACGACAAAAATTACACCCTATATCTGTCAGCGTCAGAAACCGCCCTAGTCGGGGTGTTAATCCAAGACAGACCCGATGGTAAAGAACACATAATTTATTATGTCAGTAAGAACTTATCAGGCCTCACATTAAGATATGAACCCGAAGAAAAATTTTCCCTAGCCCTTATACACGCAATCCAAAAGCTTTAGCACTATGTTATCTTATGGACTGCAACAGGCATCATAGCTATCAACCCCATGAGATACCTGTTGACCCATCGTTTCATGAACCACAAATATGCGCATTGGGTAGTCATACTGCAGGAGTTTGACTTACAGTTCAGCTCTCCCAATATCAAGAAAGCTTTAATCTTAGTTGAGTTCATCACTAACCTCCCAAGTCAGACTAAAGGATCCCCAGTCAACGACTCACTACTTGACAAACATATATTTTTAGTGACGACTAACGATCATTGGTACAATGATATCCTCTTATTTTTACGAACCCAAAAGTTCAATCCAAAGCTCACATGTGATGAAAAAAGGCGCATACGCCACCAGGCCCCCTGATACCTCCTCATGGGAGACGTCCTTTATCGATGCTGCATCGATACCATCCTACGCCAATGCCTCACACGTGACCAAGATGAGCAAGCCCTCAATGACTTTCATAGTGGAGCTTGGGGCAGCCACCTGTCTGGAATGGCCACCGCCCAAAAATTTTTGCGGGCTGAATATTTTTGGCCCACCTTATTTCGCGATTTCGTTTCGACAATCAAAAGATGTGAGCGATGTTAATGCTTCACTCACAAGGCAAGAGCACCTCCCGCTCCTATGCACTCAGTCATTATAATCAGTCCCTTTTGCAAATGGGAAATTGACTTCATGACTTGCAACCCTGCGTTTTCTAGCAACCACAAGTACATCATTTTCATTGTTGACTATTTCCCCAAATGGATAGAAGCCATGCCCACATATGACAACACGGTAGAACTACGGCACAATTTCCTATCAACCACGGCATTGCGCATTTCAATGTGCCTAAAGAGTTAGTCTCCGATCACGGAAAGCATTTCAAAAATGAAATATTATAGGAGTTGTCTCACCACCTAGGTTTCACACATGAATTTGCATCACCATACTATCCTCAGTCCAATGGATAGGTAGAAGTTGTCAACAAATTTCTTAAAACATTGTTATAGAGTATGGTGAATAACCATAAGAAAAACTGGCACCACATGGTATTTTCCACCCTGTGGGCATATCGCACGGCAGTTAAAAACTCAACAATATTCACACCCTTCCAACTAGTGTACGGGGTAGAAGTTGTGATTCCCATTGAACGTGAAATCCCCAACTTGCACACCGGCATCGAACTCCCTCATGATACCCAACATTTAGAGAAATGATTGGTATAGCTAGAAGTCATCGACAGAAATCAACGGGAGTCACTCCAACATAACGAGGCACATAAAAAATGAGTAAAAGCGTCATTTGATCACAACATCACCCCTCGCTCATTTACCGAGGGAGAGTTAGTCCTCCGCTATGATATCGCAAAAGAGGCCCTACGACCCAGGAAGTTCGAAACATTATAGAAAGGTCCCTACAACATAAAATATTTCCTCCTCAAGGGGGCATACATCCTGTCAGAGCCCGATGATACATGCCTAGCTAACCTTGTCAATGGGCTCTACCTCAAAAAATTTATCCATAAGGGCAGGAAGTCTTAGCCTTAGAGATAAGATGCATGTAACATAATCTGTTTTTTTTATGATTTTGATCATCAAAGACTTGTTCTAAAAGTTGTTATGGTGTCATAGATGGATTGTCCCCCCATCCATTATTTTGGATTTTCTGATGGAGCCTCGCGATGGTCTTAAAATTTAGGAACAAATGCCTGGGCCATTTACTATCCTGACCGATCGCCATTCTTAACCAACAGAGTATGCATCGGATCAGCTACCAATAATCAAGCAGAATACGATACATTCATCGAGCTGATGAGTGATGCTTTCAACCAAGGAATTTTCCATCTACATGTCTACCTTGATTCCCAGCTAGTGGTCTTGCAGTTAAACCAAGACTTTGAAGTACGGGATTCTCAACTATTTAGAAAGTATTTGCATGCACAAATATTAAGGCGTCAGTTTGATCATATCACATTCACACATATGCCAAGGAATCAAAACCAAATAGTTTATCGCATCGCTAACCACATTCTAGACTGGAATGCATCTCGTATAAACCATCATCCATAGAAAAAGAAAAAAACATAACAAATAGATATCCATCATAGGTATGTGACATCCATCAAATAAAATAACCATAGACACATCATTAGAGCCACAAAAATACATATCTCGCATATATATATATCAAAAAATATGTGTGAGTAACAATATACAAGTCATGTCTCTGACCAGCAGGTCAGCCAAAAAATATGTCTACATGTCATCAAAAAATAGGGAAGCATCCTCATAATGGGCGCTTTCCCTGAATACATAAAATATCTAGGGCTGAGCCCTGCTAGGTAGGTCCTCTGGACCCACAGCTGCACCTGGTGCCATTACAGGTGCCGCAGCCAAAACAACAAGCGCCCTACGGAGAAATGTAGGGTGATGCACCCTATCTCGAGCCATCAATACCTCAAGGCATGTGTCATCCAAATCATCCAAAAAACCCTGAGTCGACATGCCCCAAGTCAACCTTTCCACCTGATCCCATGAGTTGGATAGGTCTTCTGAATGAGCCTCAGCAGCAGCTAGCTGCTCCTCAACCGCCGCTACTCATGCCTAAGTCACCTCAGTGCTAGCAAGAAGAGCAGCATCCCCAGCAGTGGTCACACTACTACCCTCCCCTGAGCGGCCTGCACCATCACCCTGCCCTCCAACCTGGGGCTGAATAGCCCCACCTGGGTCCCTCCTTGGTGGCTGATGCCCCACCAAGCAGGAAATAGGATGCCCAGCCGCTCCCACTTCTGCAAGATAAAAATGATAGTGCCAGTGTCACCACAAAAGACATATAAATATACACATCATAAAATACTCAAAAAATGCAGAAAAACATCAAAAGGTCATACCTGTAGGGCCCCACACATAACCGCCAGGAAGACCCATATTCAGATCCCCCCAGAAATTCATCCATGAGTATGGATAGTCCAAGAGCATCTGCTAGTTTTCCTGGAACCACGCCTCCATGGTCGCATCCCAATCTCGACCTGCCTCCCTTCCTCTGCCATGAGGAATCACAGGCACCCACTACTGCATTTGAGGATCTCGGCGAGGTCCAATGGGCACAGGCACAATCGGTCGCAACATCATCACCCTCTCAAACATGATGTTGTAGAGGATGCTCGCATATGTGAAAACTCTGGAAGATCCTCCCCAGACCTTCCCTAGCTGTGACACCATGCCATCATACACATGGCACACCTAGTCATAAAAGTGACCGGTCTGGAGCCAAAGAAAGACACCAATTTTAGGTCTTGACGCCCTATTGGGAAATGACGACCCATTCAGGTGAACTATCATCTCCAGGGTGCACTGGTTAGCCAGGTTCGTCACTGACTCCATACAGACACACCCCTGGGTAATCAGCACACTGCTGCAATGTTGCGCCAGATACTCACCCTCCCAGTAGGGAGTGGGTGTGGTAGTGCCTCGCCCTGAGGCAGTAGGCCAATCATGAAGTACACATCCATCTATGGAACAATGGTGATGTCTCTACGCCGCAGGACCATCACTCTCTGTCTCTTGTTCCAACATCAAACCAGTAAATGCAGCAAGTTATCCTGTGATCTCTGGATATCGTTCTCCAAGAACTTTAGCAAGGCCCACTGTGCCAGGAGCCTCCATGCATTGGCATCCTGGGCCACAATAATGTGCAAGTCAGGCCAATCACGCTCGCGCCACAACATCCTGTCACCAAAAAAAAACCAAATTAGTTACCAGAAACCAAAAAATAAAAAATTTAAAAATTTGGCTCATCATCGCACCTGTTTTCTACACAGGCACGATGTTCACACGTTTGTATCAAGAAAAGATGCGCGGGTCATCGTGCAAAAATGTTGCCATGTACGATAACTTTGTGGGAAATTTTCCTTCCTCGTGAGGTTCGCGCGCCTCTTCCTTGATCACATGCGCAATCAAGTCAAAAAAGAGGAAAGTAATCCATACAAACCTGATTTGTACGGACCCCCCCCCCACCCCCCTCCTAGACAAGACTGAAAAAATTGAATTACAAGATGTTCAGGGCCCTGCCTGACACTGACAGTGTGAATCCCAGGTACTCAAGCTAACCGCCATGGCAAGAAAGGCTCGGGAGTAGGGGCTCATCCCTGACCTCAAACTCTCAAATGACACAAATGAACTGAAATGAGCCATATTGACACATATATCACTTTTTTCTCATTATTCAGCAGACCATAACGGGAGCTCAAAATGCCCAATTTCAAAACCGCAAGAAACATGGTGATCAGCACCTCATCACGTCCAAAGTAGGCTCCACACATCCACGCCTTAGAAAAAATCATTTTTTCAGTTAAGACAGGTGCACCCTCTCTTGTCACTTTCCATTCAAAATTATTTTCAATATGTTTGAATAGAAATATGCTTTCACTTGGGGTATTGGTTGAAAGTACTACAAGCAAGATAAATTACCTATTGCCCCAGCCACTGAAGGTATAAGAGTATGTATCATTCTATCCCTAGCATGACAGGATCCCCAAAGAAGATTTGCATATCCTGACATCATTCCTCCACAAAAATCAACTATAGGTTCCAGTCACCCGACCATGTTTATCATCACCTCACCTCACACATGATAAACATTCTTATCGGTCGGTAGATCCTCACCCTCCATGGCATCCATCACTCAAGTAGACCATACATCAAAAATTTGGAGCCATGGCCATAACATTCAAGTCTGGGAAGCACTTCATGTTCATTCATCCATCATATATCAAGTCAATTTTTACCCATGTCACAATGAAACCCCTTCCCCAAACTACCATTCTCATAAGTAGATCGAATATGCACCACCGTGTCTCGCACTTGGCCTACCACACCCCCATTAGCATAGCCCGTCTACGACACTTTTCATCTGCTTCACCACCCTCGCACCGAGACCAACCAATGGGGCCCCCACCCTCAGCAAAAACACTCTCCTCACACCATAAGTGAGGGATAATTTTCATGTTTATTGGGGCACTTTTCTCCATGCATGTACATCCAAACCCATTCTATATTCTTTTGGCAAGTGTACAAAGATTTTATTTTTTTAGGAGAACACTCCCACCCATCCATCCACATTTATCACCTAGCAGCAGTCCCTAATCACCCTTTGGTCGAAGCTTCACATTATTTACCCAACCCCACCATGACACTCATAACAACCACATACCCACCTTGGACATCCTACCGACCCCAGGGATTTCCTCACCAGAAATTGTTATGACTGTCGTCACTTGAATTTACAAGCTCTGACCTTGGGCCACTAAAATTACATCATCAATTACAGCCATTTCTCGTCACACCCCACCTGCTACATCATATATCCTAGTCCCTTACATCCTTACTTCTCTCGTTCATTTGAGGCTTCCTTCTTGTCGACATCAACAACCATCTTCCAAGAAGGAGGCATTACCTTGGATGGCTCCTCACCTCATTAGGGAAATTCTCAGATGGTACTATGGGAGTCATCATTTCCCATCGATGTCATCAATCCTCCTGACATTTAACTTCAACATAAGCTTTCATGTCAAGATGGTATTTTACTTCACAACCGTTGCACTCCGTCAGAATTTTTCGAAGACTCGTGCCATCATAAGCATCTCTTTTAGCAATGCTTACACGGGAAGGTCCTCAGTCAGAAACCCATGCATACAATGAACATTTACTCTAAAAACATGCCATACCAAGATTATGCATGTGGGCACCACATTCAACCTACTGTCAAAGAAAAAACCCCCTGAGGACATCATCAACTGTCATCATCAACCAAATAGCAGGTCACTACCACACAAGTGACACATACAGAACCTTTATCTATCAAATAAGCTTAACTAGTCAAAACATCAAGAGCATGGGACATGCCAGCCTCGTAGAAATATTGTATTTATTTTATCTCTTGTAGGTTTCCAACAGAGCATGGTACCTCTTTTACTCACGGAAAGAGGTCTCCAACCTCAGGTTTCATACAAGTTACTCTCTCTCTCTATCAAACGGATTATACATAAAAAGAAACTATAATTTATTTCGTTATACATTTCTTCCTAGACCTCATACATTAGGGGGACACTGTTATCACTGGAAAATCGTACAAGAAAAAGACATTAGGAAATGTCAAGAAAAAGGTACAGATAAGGATTTACAGGGAAGGAAAACAATACAGGATCTGAAAATTTTAACTTTTCCTAAGGTCAAGCAGGAAAATTTATCAAATAGCACATAGAAAGCGCTAGCCCCAAGCGATCTACGTGGCCTTTTCTTCTATAGTAGCGAATATCATCGCGGTTATCCCTCAGATAGTCGCTCGGTCCTGAGTATGCGTAGAGTCACCATCCGGGACCACTTGGCACACTTGAGGAAGAGGATTCTCACTCAAGCCAAGCAAATACAACCACCTTGAGGCCTTAGTGCAGCATACAAAGGAATCTTCCTTCCACTCTTGTGTCAACATCCATATTGTGCCAAGAGAGGGAGGGAAAATTTAAAATTTGTCTATAAAATACTACCATGGGAAGAGGAACATCAGAATGCATCATTATGTTGGCCAAATTGCTTGAGAGAAAACCAACATTGTGTTGTCCAAGCAACAAGGAGTGGAAGGATTCATTTTTTGGCCACCTAACACCTCAATCCAAGAGAATAAGTACACCAAGTGTACGTTATTCTACCATCTGTCGAGGAAAGAGAGAGGCTTGTAAGAATGTTAAAAAGAAGAGACCCCCTTGCCTTGAATATTAGAGCTCCATAGCTCTAAGGATTCATTGCAAATGATTTAGCATCATATTCTCTTATACCATCAGCAACTAATAAAGGGAGAGCGTTCTCCATTTGAATTATTAGTGTGTTTGACTCGATTGAGCTTGTTATTGTACATGAGTATTTTGTTCCTTGTTTCTTCTTTAATGTAGCATGCTATGTTCTTTACTTATTTTACTACATGTAATTTTTTCCACTAACAATCTAACAGACCAATTTATAACACTACAACGGGACTGCTACGGAAGGAAGTATGCATGATAGTGCATATCATCCTAGGGAAAATCAGGGTTGGTCATGGCTTCCATAATGTCTTCATCAGAATGGAATATGGGAGGACTGGCGGAAGGACGACCACATGACGTGGCAGGGCTACGATGCATCATCATGAGAGATATGGTTCACATACGCATCGCTACGGAGGGTAGACAAAGAGCTGGTATTTGAAACATCTACCAATTTTTAGACCAAGGTGTTCGCTGAGGGAGGTTCGTCTAAAACACAAGGGGATGCCCCAGAGGGGTCTTCTACCGTGGATCTCACGGATGATGACAGATAGAGAATAGCAACCAAAGAGTCCGTCAACTTGACATCGGGGGCAGGTATCACAATGGGTGCAGAAAAGTCCTCCAATTCTGCTGAAGCAAAAATTACAAGTAGAGGGGTGTAGGATCCACTACGAGTGGCCTCTATTTCGCAAACTGCCTCAATGTTATAACGAAATTCATCAAGATGAGGAAAAATATGGGAATAGTGGCCATAAATATCACACAAATCATAGGGGTGGTTCGTGCACAATGATTTTAGTTTCTTAACTAAATCAGGTAAGGTAACATGGACCTTCAGGATGTCAAATTCAAGAAACGTCTCGTTGACCACATTTTTGAGACGAGGAAATACAGGACAGTTATGGGTGGCATGCCCAACAACATCACACAAAGCGCACGGAGGTGACTGCTTTGGAGGCTTAGGAGGAGCAGGAGCCGTTTGGGGGCCCTTGTCCTTAGGTTCCTTCTTTTTGGCTTTGCCCCCCTCACCGAATACTTTCACAACAAGAGCAGGTTCCTGTTGAGGTGATTGTGGCACTGAAGCAAGGGAAGGGTCATGGCGACCAGTTGAACTGGGGCCAAAGCAGTATATGGTTTGAGATGACCAAGAGGAGTGTTTTTTGAGGGATCAATGTACCATACTGGGATCCCCAGGTTCAAATTGGGAAGACTCAACGTAGCCATAATAGGCACCAAAAACAATCCAGAGGGGGGAGCTAAAAATGGTATATGACCAGAAGGGTAATGGCCTAGCAGAATGGCTCCCAAATTGTTAAGGCTTGGGGTAACCGTACCTGGTTGAAAAATTTTGGGAGAGACACCAGCAGAAGGAGAAGGTCCTTGAGGAAAATTTCTTAAAGGTTGTGTCGAGTGAAAAACAACAAGTTGTGAATGTGTTGGTTGTTGGATAGTCGAACTGGACCACTTTTGGCTAGCTCGAGATGCTTGCAACATGCAAACACTCGATGAGAGTGATTAGTTGTCCTACTTGCTGGTTGCTAGAAATATCTTCATTTGAGTTTCCTTAGCTGATACTCTTTCATCTGATACTCTTTAATGCTGCTCTTTAACGCTAATACACTTTTGACTAATATTTCCACTATTTACTACTGTAAAAATATATCTTTTTGCAGTATAAAATCAGCAGACTGTCCTTTTATTTCATCGTTTCTTTTTTACTATTTTTTCAAGATAATTTTCTTCATTGTTTTACCTCTCATTGTTACATTAAATCTGTAAATGTTTGCCACTGTTCTTCATTGGGAATTTTGACATTCTTTAGTTTCCTGAAATTCTCATTGGCTTCTGTGTACCTAGCAAAGGTGGGCTTGAACACAAAGATATGTTTAATCTCATGTTGTAGAAAGAACAAATCTTCAAACTTCTGAAGGAGGACTTTTCCTATGGGAGTGCCTTGTGGTAATGATTTTTTGACTTGCTCCTTGGAAAATTCCCTAATATTTTTATCATAATCCTTTTGGGGCATTAGTTTTTCATTAAAAACATGGATGTCTGGTAGACCCCTCTATCTTAAGTTTGTGTATTTTACCATAAACTTTGTTATGGCAATGTTCATTGATTCACATTTCTCTTCCAGGTTTTTCATCAAATTTTTCTTTGTTACTACCTTTTTAATCTGTAAAATGGTTTATGTTCTGTCCAATACCTGTAATTCTTCCAATTCTGCTCTATTCTAGCTGTTCAAGAATGTGATGAGTTTTAAAGCCTGAGCAGGCTTATCAGTTAACTCATCCTTGGTCTTTTGAATCGCTGCCTGAGCTGCTAATAATAAGTCTCTCTGCTCATATATAACCTGAATTGAAGGCCATTGAGTGTGAATGGCTTCAATTATGTTTGTCCATAGATGATTTTTTACAAATCAAATTTGTTCAGTGAAAGTTGGCTCCTTTTGTAAGCCCTTGATTTGTTCTCCAAGTTTGATTGCCTTCTATTCATGGGTTTTAGCATTTATCAGAGCTAATTTATTTGTAGCTTCAAGATTATCAATCATCTTCTTTAGGCTGTTGATTTCATTATTTTTCAAAGACAATTCCTCCATAGCTTTTACAATCTGACCTGCTCCATCTGTTTGTTGAACCTGTGTTGTAGAAGAATCTGTGGTTGAAGTAGTAGCTGAAATCACTAGCACTGCAGTTGCCAGTGGTTCTTTTGGTGCTAGTTTTTCTCCTAGTGTGGAAGCCACTGTTGTGGTAATCACTAGTATAACTGAAGGAATGATAGGAGTGTTAGTTTCTTTCACAGCTTCCTTCTCTTAGACAAGCTGTTCCATTTGGGATTCCATTTCTTTGATCTGAGCAGTTAATTTGAGGATGAGCTTCATCATCTCTTCTTTTTCAATTTGATCTTGAAGGATTTCTTTGGTTTTTGGAAGCTCACTTTGAGGAAGCTTAAGCTGTTTCCTCAAAGCTGTTATATCCTCATTCTTTTACTTTACCAACAATTGTGTTGCTTGAATATTTGAGGGATCATATCCCACCTATAAAACTAAATCCTCTAAGGCTTTAATCCTTAGGTCCTTTGCATACAAATATCCCTTGTCTAACTTCATTTGATCCTGCATATTAAGAATAGTATTCTACAACTTGGTAGCACTCATTGCCTTTGTCACCACAGTTGAATACAACATTTCAGAGCTATGTCTATGAAATTCAATTTGGTCTAGCTCGTGAACATTTTCAGTATCTACCTCAAACTCCATCTTTTTATAATCTGTCACTGTCTTTGGTGTTGAAGTAGTTGGTTGCAAAAATTACATAATCATCTTGTTTGTAGAATAATCAAAGGTTGTCAGTATCCTATTTTGATTCCCTGGTTTTTGCTTGAGGAATTGAGAAAATATCTCAGTCTTGATGTCCTCATTCTTCTATTTTATCTGCTTATATTTCTCTTTGATATCTAAATCCTTTTCCTCAGTTGTTTGTGAGGAAGAGGCCTCCATATTTTGTGGCTTTTCAATCATTTGAGTATCATCTTTACTTGATGTTTTCTCTTTTTCAATCTCTACAAGACTTTCATTGACTATCACTGTTTCTTCATCATTATTTACTTCTGGAGCATTTGTATCTTCAATGTCAATCACTTTTTATTTCCCAACTGAACTGAATTTAAGCCTTTTATTATAAATCAGTTTGAATTTTGTTTCTTTTGTGTATGCTCCTTCTTCTCTGTTTCTTTTGGCTGAAGTGTCTGGATGCTTTACAACTTCAAGGGCTTGTGTTGTAACCATTTTTCCTGTTGTCTTTGTATTATTAATTGTATCTATCAATGTCTTCTCCACCCATTCTGCTTGATTGGAAAACTTCTCAATCTCTGGCTTAATCTCATGTATGAAGGGTGTTAGTTTACATTTTACCCTTAAATTGCTCAGGATCCCTTGAGGATCATAGTTCCATGGAAAACTTTCTTGAAATTTATACTCTGCTAGTCTCTTCGTGATTTCTTTTTCTACCTCTCTTTTGTTTATGATGAAAGGACCAACCTGATTCTTTAGCTTCAATTGAGGCTTTTTCCTGGCAGCTAAGAAGTTAATAGAGTTAGAATTGAGAATTTGTCTTAAATACTCCAATGCAAAAATTCTCATGCTCATATATTTTGGAAACTTATAAGGTAATAAGTTGGATCCAAAAATTCTTATCTCTGTATGCTTTTCATAAAGAAACCAATCTCCCATTTTATTTTATTCTGATAGTTGCAAGATTTTTTTCATTTCTTCATTGACTCTGGGCTGCTCTGCTTTGTACAAAATTTTCATTGCTGGATGCAGGAAAAGGTCTGAAAAATTTGTATAGGTGAAGTAATTTCCCTCTTTCCTAAGCAAGGAAGTCCAGAAGATAATGGAAAAAGGCTTTCCCTCTAAGTCCATCTTTTGCAATGCAATTGGAAAATTATCAGCTTGGAAGAATAAAAATAAGTGAAACAAGTAGGATGAGTATCTAAAAACCCCTTCAGTGGGTAGTTTGGTCAGTTGATGATGAATACTGTCTACTATGAATCTAGCATAATCAAAAATGATTGTTGGAGGTTGGCCTGGAGATAAAGTGGATAGAAAGCTTAGAATGGATTCATCAGTGAATCCATCTGTAAAGTATCCCAGTATAAAAGATAGCATTGAGATAATATGTCTAGACCCTTCAGGAAATTTGGCAGTAGAATAAGGCGGGTTTATTTTAGGAATGTCAACATGGGTAGGCAAAAATTTTTGAAATATTATAACCTTCTTTGGGAAATCTAGGCCTAAGTACAACTCGGTCAAAGCTTCTATAGATAAGGGGACTGATTGAAGATCGGACTGTAATTGCAGCATTTTATTTATTGACTCTGATGTGATGGTAAAAAGGATTTCTCTGTCAGCATTAACAATGGCCCTTTGGTCTGGTTCATAATGTTTTTGACATAATCTAACAAGGTCTTGTCAAGGTGGGTTAATGGAACTACATATTTGGGAAAATGAGTCTCCCAAATAGGTATTTCATCCTTGTCCAAGTATTTATCGTAGCACCAATTATGTATTTCTAAGAGGTTGAATTCTACAACCAGATCAACAATCTTGTAGTCCATATCAGTCAATGGAAGGGTTTCTATAGCAGCTACAGGTGGTTGGAGGGGATTTACTGATATAGTGGATTTAGCAGTGAGGACTGGATTAGTTTTAACAGCCTTAGATGTTACAGATTTAGGAGATTTGGATCCTCTAAGCTTGGTTGGTTTAGAACCTCCAGGTTTAACTATGATCTTCTTTTTGGTCATTTTGGAATAACTACTGCAAGCTTAAATTTTTTGCAGGATTTGTTTTTCTTTGTCAGAGGATATAACTGGGATAAGACAGAAAACAAGGGTTTCCTGAATAGATTGGCCTGCAAAAAAGGAGTTTTTAAGACATATATAGGCTTTAAACCCTTTTCTGTCTTTGAAATTGATCTTCAGAGGTCACAAATTGACGAGATTGGCTTCAAAAGTGGTTTTTTCGAACACGGAACTTTCTGAGAAAAATTGGCCAGGGTTCAGCCTGTTTTGGGCGTTTTTGGGTAATTTCTCTGGTGAGTTCTTCTAATTAAAATATTATTATACTTATGGATGGTTTAGAATTGAATTTGCAGGGTTTAAATCTGATGAAAAATACCTTAAATTGCAGGTATTTGTATGCTTGAAAGGGTTTTAGAGGTTCGAGGCCGAATATGAGGTCTAATCCGACTTGCTGGAGCAGAGAATGGCTTTTCTGGTCTTCAAATAGGGAATCTGTAGTCAAATTTGATTTTCTCTGGGTATAAATTGACAATTTGGGACAAAGGGTTCTCACCCATTTTATTAGAGCATTTTACAGTTTGAAATGTGCAAATAAACATCAAAAATGATATATCAAAGGTTTTAACCTTTGATATGAATCATCATAAAATGCATTAAATGTAGGTCTAATCCACTAGCGGGAGCAGTTTGGATTTTCAAAAAACGAAACTGTTAGCAGTTTTCGCATTAAGCTCAAGCGGTAAGTAGTTTTTGTTGAAATGAACGCGATCCTATGAGAGGATGCAACGTCGCAGGAGGTGGAATGGGTAAAACGGCCCATTTCGCGTCCGTTTGGGCTTTGGGCAGACGATCAGTTTGGGAGCGCGACATCGATCTTGTGCCGTTGGATCTGCGGAAAGGTCATGATTTGATTGGGAAGGTGCAGTCAAAAAGATGGTGGGACCAGGGTTTAAACCTTTTGTTTTTCAATGGATAAAGGTTTAAAGTATGTGTAAGCGGGGCTTATGTATATGGGATAATATAAAAAAAGGGTTAAATGATGGTATTTATATATATATAATAGTTTTATATATATGGGCGGAGGCACATGAGGCGAGGTTATATGGTTAACTACGGTTTAGCCTATGTAAAGCTTGAGGCTTTACATAGCTGGGATAAGATACAAAGGAAAAGTTTAATTTCAATGGAAAATAAACCTTAGTCTTAATCGTGATAGTACCTCAGGTTAAAAACTAATGTGAGGAAAGGTTGGTAAGTGTATTTCAAAGGCACGGGGGTTGAACCTTTCTAAAAGACTTAATCTGTCTTTAACACTGAGGATAAAAATGTGATGGGCGGGGCAATGTTTTTGCGTTTCCAATTACATAGGATATGCGTGGAAATCCATATTTTCATTATTTATTTTATTATATAGTTTTTAAACCATTGAAGGGTCTAATAACCATAGGGGGAGGGGTATTTAATTAAGGTTAGTTTTAGACCAAAGGGAGCATTATTTGGGTTTTTAATTTAGCATGCAGATAATATCTTTGGTCTAAAATATTTATAATAGTGGGTTTTAGGGGGTATATTATATAAACGGAATTATATAGATAGGATAAGGTATTTGTAGGGAATTAATAGCATAAGTTAAAAGTTAATATGACAAGGGGAGATGGAATACACTAAATGACCAAGTAGAGTGAATAAATAAAAGCAAAGCTTATTATTTCATCATTTCACCAATTTACTTAGGATAGAGTGTTTTTTGAGCGTTTTTGTATTCTTTATGAATGAAGGAAGTTAATTAAATGGGATTTTAGGTTTCATTAAGTAAGAAGGATTCTTTACATATGAAGATGAATTAAATGTATGAATGAGGGATAAATAATGGTAAAGGGGATTTTATCATAAGAATTCAACATTTTCCACTATCCAGTCATCAAGCCTTGGGTCCGGTCCTAACAAAAGTCAAAGAAATGCTTTGAGCGTCTTTAACTGGAAGTATATAATATTGAATATTTACAGGGGAAGGGTAATTAGTGATTTTTTCCTGGTGATGAATATTACACAATTTTTCCCACTTCTTTCTACCTACCCAACATTACTCTAACATATTTTTTTTCTTCCTTTTAGCAGGTGCATTTAAGCTTGCTACCTTGAAACATTTTATTCTTTTGAAATCATAAAACTATCTAATTCTACCTTATTTCATGTGAGGGCTAAGATTAAACTGATGAGCTCCTCATTATTCTCTACCTATCCACTGATTATTCAAGATTAAATTGTCTAACCAATCTTTATTCACTATCTAAAACATGGAAATTGAAAACATGATAAGTCAAGTTTAAACAGTTTAACTCATCATGGATTATGGCATTTATTGACACTCTGCCATAATTTATTTGTAAAAAGTAAAAATTAGTGGCATTTGGACTTGCACACTTTCATGTTTTATTCTCATCTTTTTTCTTTTGGGGTCTAAATTTTTTAAGTCCTTTGATCTTTCTTTTAGGACTTTTACCCTCTTTTTGATTTTTTTATTTTTTTTCAAAATATGGGAAAACAACTTGCAAAAAGCAAGGTATGTACGTATTTTACAAGACTATGTACATATTTCACAAGAATCTGGTTGTATCCTGAAAAACCATCTAACAAAGAAATTCTAGAGGAACCAACTACCCTTTGTAATATATGATCCATTTTAGGTAAAGGGTAATTATCCTTAAAAGATACTTTGTTAAGATTTCTAAAGTCGACACATAATCTAATTTCACATGTTTTCTTTCTTGTTGATACTAGGTTTGAAACCCAATCAAAATATCTGATTGGTGCAATGATCTGAGCATCATACATGCGCTTTACTTCTTTTTCTATCAGAGTTAATAGAACAGGATTAATTCTCCTCAATTTTTGTTTGAATGGATTTTGATCATTTTTTATAGGAATCTTGTGTTGAATTATGTTTTTGTCATAAGCTTTGAGATCTTCATAACTCCAAGAAAACACATCTTGGTATTCCTTTAAAAGATCAATGTATTTTTCATTTTCTTGTGGAGGTAAAGATTTAGACAATTTAATCATTTTTGGTTTTAATTCTATCCCAATGTTACATTCCTCAATGTCAAGCCTAACTGGTTCCATTTATGGCTTTTTAGGCACATCATTGGAATCAAAAAGTTATTCCAAAGGAGTTAAACCTTTAGGCAAAAAATTATCTTTTAGATCTAACATGTCAATTTCTTCTTCAATGATTTCCTCTATATCTACCTTCTCTAAGTTATCTATGTCAGATTGAGAAAATACAGTTGGTTTGTTAAATTTATGTACATCTATGTTATCTATTTCACAATTAAAATCTGAATCTATATTACAGTCTGTATCTATTTTTAAATTTTTAAATTCTTCCTCATTATTTAAGAAATGGTAAATCTGTTCATCCTAAGAAAAAATCTTCCAGTACTTGAGGTTGTCTGGGATAATTGGTCTATTTTTAACCTCAGCAGTGTACCTATGAGTTGGTTGGAATGGTAAGCTACAAGTACTAGCAAAAGTTGCCAGAAAATGTGCTTGAATATTTTGTTTTCTGGGTATAGCAGCAAACTTGCATTCTAATAAGTCATTAGCTAAATCCATCACTGTATCTCTGTATTTGGCTAGTCTAGGATAGTAAACAGAATAATCTCCATTTATTTGCTTTATGATTAATTCCAAATCTCCCATGATTAAAATTATCTTTCCTCCTAAGTTTCTGATGATCTGGAGGCCTAGAATGAGTGCCTCATACTCAACCATATTGTTGGTGCATTTGAAGTTGAGTCTGAAGGCATGTCCTTCTGAATGATTAATTTCCATATTTGTAATCCATACTCCTGCTCCTGCTCCTAATTTGTTTACAGATCCATCAAAGTATAAGTGCCAAAGGGACTCATGAAATATGTTGTCATTGTTTGGTTTTGGTTTTTTATCAATCAGTTTAGTGGATTTCATTGTTATCAGAGTTACATAAAATAAAAGAGTCAAGGTCAGTTGATGTAGAATAAATGGGGTAATTTATGGATCTCTCAGCACTACTGACCATGAATTTCATTAATGTTTCCCTATATAGCTTTTTGGGTTGACCAAACACTGATATAGTAGCATATCTCATGTCCAATTGTAGAGATCCCTGCAACTTTGCTCCCCATGAGCAAGAAAGAAGCATACCATACTTTGGTGGGATGTCAGTTACTACAATGTCCATTACCATACTCTTACCAGGGTACTGAACTAAAGTAACACATAAGTCTTAAATCAATCCTAAGCACTTAACTTTACTAGAGTCAAATGAAAAAAAATATTTATAAGGCCTGGTTATTTCTAGATTAAGACTTTCCATGATAGCTTTGGGCATTAAGTTATGGGAAGCTCCTGAATCTAACATAGCGTTGTGTAAAATTTGATCATGAATGGTAAGACTGATATAGAAAGGAGGGACTGATCCATCTGAATGCTTTCCATTCACATCAGGGCCAAAAATTAACTCTGGTAGATCATCATTCAAATTAATGGCAACTTCACCATCATACATATTCAAAGTTTCATTTATGGTTGATTTTTATAAGTCATTTTTAACCAATTCTGTTAAAGGAATAGGTATTTTTAACTTAGAAATTTTTGAATGAATATTGAATGAGGGTTGAGATTTACTAATTTGAACTAATTCATCTTTAGTAACTGTAATCTAAGTTGGTTTTTATTCATTTTTAACAGTTGTATTTCTATCATCAATTGTCTTGACATTATCTGTCTGAGTTTCTTGAGTTTTGTTGCTTTTAGTTTTCCTTTCAGGGACTGTTTGTGTGGTAGCAGAAGTTTTATTAGACTTAGAATCATCAACAAGTGTTCTGGGATTATCTGTTCTATGATTTGCTGATTTAAAAGCAGCAGAAATCTTTTTAGGACCTAAATTCGTTGTTTTTACTGAATTAGAAGCTTTAGAAGTATCATCTTTTTGTGCATGTTTGGAAGATTGAGTTACTTCATCAGTAATATCAACAATTTTGGGACTTGCTGATTTTTTAGGACTGGAAGGATTGGAATTTTGCTTATTTTCCCTTGGGAGAATTTGCAAAACTTTTGTTTTGAGGGCTTCTACATTTTTCTTATTTTGATTTTGGGAATTGTTTTTAGTATAAGACTCATTATTTTTCTTGTTTCTAAGGTTATATTGACTGTGTATTTCATTTATGGCAAATTCATAACCCTGTTTGTAGTCAAAGGATTCATTGGAATTTAATTTGAGTTGTTGAAGCTCAAATAGTTCCACATCTTCCTGAGTGATAAAAATGGTGTTATTTTCATCTATTCCCATTATATGATTGATGTCATCCTCATCTTCATCATTATTCTGAGAACTTTCAGCATAGTTCTCTTGAAATGGGGGCCTAATGTTTTGGTCGGAGCTGCTTCTTTAGCTTTTCCAGAATTATTGTTTTTTCTGAAATTGGGATTTCTAATCTGAGGTTGACTATCCCATTGAGGTTTTGTATCTATATTATCTAATCTTTCTACCACCATTTATAAAGTTTTAGCTAATAAATCCATTTTAAAGTCTGAGTTTGAACTTTCTTCTTTAATTGTAACTCTTCTTTCATTTCTAAGTCTGGATTTTTTAGCTAAAATATTGATTTCTACACTGACAACATTTAATTACATCTATTCTAAGCTTTGTGCATCTCTTTCCCTTAATTGATAAGCCATATCTACATCAAATCCATTAGGGAATTTGAGCAGAACAAAGTAAGGTGTAGGTTTAATATTTGCAGGTATTGTATTGTAGACACTATTGTACCTAGTGCAGTAGTCTTGGACAGACTTAGTAGGATATCTTTTCATAGCATCAAACTCAAACAAAATTTGAAGGGGGTTCTTTTTCTTTTCCCATTTATTTAAAAATATTCTATGAAATACAGCTAAATCAGCTATACTACCAACAGCTAAATTTTTGAACCATTTTTTAACTTCTCCTGTCAAACTCTGGGAAAATAACCTCATCTGGACATCTGACTCATCAATTTTATAAATTTCACAGAAATATGTTATTTTAGTTAAATGTTGTTGAGAAGTATATTGTGACAGACCATCAAACAGTGGTATATTTTTTTGATAATCTTGAGGCATATCATGGAGGTTTTGGGGTAATACAAGGAGAGCATACCTAGCAGCCATGGCTTGAAGCTTTGCTGAGCTGGGAGGTATAACAGTAATGATAGGTGCAGTGCTGGATATGGCAGCTGATGAACTGAAAATTGTAGTTGAAGAGCTGGGAAAAGAAGCTGGTATGTAAATGAAATTGCTGGGAAATAAAGATGTGGTGCTAATAAAATCTGGATGTAAAGTATTGGAAGCAGTGGATTGAGTGGATGAAGGAAATAATATCCTAGGCTACAAAGGCAATTTAGGAATGAAATGGTCTATAGATGAACATGCAGTAGTATCTATAAATGAAGTAGCAGCATAAAAAGATGAATATGTTGTTGGTATTATTGTTGTATGCAATTGAGAGACTGGAGGTTTTATGTAAGACAACAAATGAGCTAATTCAATAGCTTCATTAATATCTTTAATCAATGAAACATTAATCTTTTCAACTGTATTTTGATATTCGGATTTAATTGACTTTGTTCCTACTGAAATATTTTTCTGTTTTGCATTCAAAAATGAAAGGAAAACAGGATCTATAACAGTATTTTTCAAATCAGTTTCAGATTTATTTTTAAACAACGAATATTCAAACTTCAGATCAAAATCAATATCATTTAAACTCACTACCTCTTTGGGTAAAGAATTGGCTTTTCTTAATGGTATTTCAGTTTCTAAATTGACAATTTTTTTTTTCTTTTTACCAATCTGATCTGAGTTATCTACTATAACTGCAGGCTTAGGATCCAAGTTAGACCTGGTATAGTAGGTTTTCCCAGAAGCCAGAATGACTGTTTTGAATACCCACAACCTATAAAAATAATCTTAAAGTAAAAAGATAATTGAAAGATCTTCCTTTAAGACTAAATTTAAGACTAGAAATTGGTTAGTCCCCAGTATGGTCGCCACTATGTTATCACTCTAGTAATTTCTTAAGTTGTGGGATTTGAGTTTTTAGCCAAAGAACACTAGAGGTAACCACAAACCTACTTGGAACTCTAGGATCTAGCCTTCCTAAAGTTTAGAGAGGGCTCTCTCTTTAAGATTTATCTTTGTTTTTTATTTATGTTTTTAGTCTAGTTATGATAGAACAATTGGTTTTGTTTTAAAAGGTTTTGGTGGGAAAAAATCACTTAGAGGTAAACTAGAGAGAAATCAACTTGTCCATTGGGCTATGGAGTCTAAAGCTAGCTAGTAGCACTAGAAGTCAAGGGGAAAAAGGTACAAATATATTCAGGGCAAGATAGATAACCCTCAGAGATTTGGGAAAGTGTTTTTTGGTGAAATGGTATGATCGAGATAAAGGCAAATGAAGGATCCTTTAATCCAGAAAATGGAAGAAAGAGGAAGGGGTCAAACGAGAGTAGGATCAATCAAGAATTCCTAACACTAGAAATCAGCAGAAAACATTAAAATGGTAACTAGTTAAAAACAGGGAGCACTAGACTAATCATGTAGTAATATTCCTAGTTGCACATTCAGATAGAACAAACATATAATGAATTGCATGAAACTCAGAAAAGAAAACAATGACAAGAAGGGAGTACTTCACTCATCATCTTATCACAGGGATCCTGAATTATGATTCCAGTTTAGCTTTTTCCAGTCTGCTACTTCGAAATCAACACACAATAGCCTCCAATGTTCAGCAAAAAGTCTATAGTAAGTCCAGCAATTTTATTCCACACTGAATACTTCTAATGTAGAAGTATTTATACAAAATGTTATTACAAATATCCTAGGAGAAATCTAGGAATATATTTAGGAAATAGAAAATATCTTTACAAAATAAGAGGGACAGTTGCTTAAAAAATTAGCAAGTTGTCCTCTTATCCAAAATAAATAGAACTACTTTATCTAACAAGGAGCTTTTGAGTGATTAGTTGTCCTGCTTGTTGGCTGCTAGAAATATCTTCATTTGAGTTGCCTTAGCTGATACTCTTTCATCTGATACTCTTTAACCCTCCTCTTTAATGCTGATACACTTTTGACTAATATTTCCACTGTTTACTGCTGTAAAAATATATCTTTTGCAGTAAAAAATCAGCAGACTGTCCTTTTATTTCACTGTTTCTTTTTTACTGTTTTTCAAGGTAATTTTCTTCACTGTTTTACCTCTCATTGTTACATTAAATCTGTAAATGTTTTCCACTGTTCTTCATTGGGAATTTTGACATTCTTTAGTTTCCTAAAATTCTCATTAGCTTCTGTATACCTAGCAAAGGTGGGCTTGAACACAAAGAGATGTTTAATCTCATGTTGTAGAAAGAACAAATCTTCAAAGTGCTGAAGGAGGACTTTCTCCTTGGAAAATTCCCTGATCTTTTTATCATAATCCTTCTAGGGCATTAGTTTTTCATTAAAAACATGGATGTCTGGTAGACCCCTCTGTCTTAAGCTTGTGTATTTTACCATAAACTTTGTCATGGCAATGTTCATCAATTCAAATTTCTCTTCCAGGTTTTTCATCAAATTTTTCTTTGTTACTACCTTTTTAATCTGTAAAATGGTTTATGTTCTGTCCAATACCTGTAATTCTTCCAATTCTACTATGTTCTTGTTGTTCAAGAATGTGATGGGTTTTAAAGCCTGATCAGGCTTATTAGTTAACTCATCCTTGGTCTTTTGAATCTCTGCCTGAGCTGCTAATAATAAGTCTCTCTACTCATATATAACCTAAATTGAAGGTCATTGAGTGTGAATGGCTTCAATTATGTTTGTCCATAGATGATTTTTTACAAATAAAATTTGTTCAGTGAAAGTTAGCTCCTTTTGTAAGCCCTTGATTTTTTCTCCAAGTCTGATTGCCTTCTGTTCATGGGTTTTATTATTTATCAGAGCTAATTTATTTGTAGCTTCAAGATTATCAATCATCTTCTTTAGGCTGTTTATTTCATTACTTTTCAAAGACAATTCCTCCATATCTTTTACAATCTGACCTGCTCCATCTGTTTGTTGAACCTGTGTTGTAGAATAATCTGTGGTTGAAGTAGTAGCTGAAATCACTGGCACTGCAGTTGCCAGTGGTTATTTTGGTGCTAGTTTTTCTCCTAATGTGGAAGCCACTGCTGTGGTAATCACTGGTATAACTGAAGGAATGATAGGAGTGTCAGTTTCTTTCACATTTTCCTTCTCTTGGACAAGCTGGTCCATTTGGGATTCCATTTCTTTGATCTGAGCAGTTAATTTGAGGGTGACATTCATCATCTCCTCTTTTTCAGTTTGATCTTGAAGGATTTATTTGGTTTTTGGATGCTCACTTTGAGGAAGCTTAAGTTGTTTCCTCAAAGCTGCTATATCCTTATTCTTTTTCTTTACCAACAATTCTGCTGCTTGAATATTTGATGGATCATATCCCACCTGTAAAACTAAATCCTCTAAGGCTTTAATCCTTAGGTCCTTTGCATACAAAGATCCCTTGTCTAACTTCATTTGATCCTGCATATTAAGAATAGTATTCTACAACTTGGTAGCACTCATTGCCTTTGTCACCACAGTTGAATACAACATTTCAGAGCTATGTCTATGAAATTCAATTTGGTCTAGCTCGTGAACATTTTCAGTATCTACCTCAAACTCCATTTTTTTATAATCTGCCACTGTCTTTGGTGCTGAAGTAGTTGGTTGCAAAAATGATATAATCATCTTGTTTGTAGAATAATGAAAGGTTGTCATTAGCCTATTTTGATTCCCTGGTTTTTGCTTGAGGAATTGAGAATATATCTCAATCTTGATCTCCTCATTCATCTGTTTTATCTGCTTATATTTCTCTTTGATATCTAAATCATTTTCCTCAGCTGTTTCTGAGGAAGAGGCCTCCATATTTTGTGGCTTTTCAATCATTTGAGTATCATCTTTACCTGTTTTTTTCTCTTTTTCAATCTCTACAGGAGTTTCATTGACTATCACTGTTGCTTCATCATTATTTACTTCTGGAGAATTTGTATCTTCAATGTCAATTACTTTTTCTTTCCCAACTGAACTGAATTTAAGCCTTTTATTATAAATCAGTTTGAATTTAGTTTTTGTAGTTGTTTCTGTTGTGTATGCTCCTTATTCTCTGTTTCTTTTGGCTGAATTCTCTAGCTACTTTACAACTTCAAGGGCTTGTGTTGTAACCATTTTTCCTGTTGTCTATGTATTAGTAGCTGTATCTATCATTGTTTTCTCCACCCATTCTGCTTGATTGGAAAACTTCTCAATCTCTGGCTTAAGCTCATGTATGAAGGGTGTTAGTTTACATTTACCCTTAATTTGCTCAGGATCCCTTGAGGATCATAGTTCCATGGAAAACTTTCTTGAAATTTATACTCTGCTAGTCTCTTTGTGATTTCTTTTTCTGCCACTCTGTTGTTTATGATGAAAGGACCAACCTAATTCTTTAGCTTGAATTGAGTCTTTTTCCTAGCATCTAAGAAGTTAATAGAGTTAGAATTGAGAATTTGTCTTAAATACTCCAATGCAAAAATTCTCATGCTCATATATTTTGGCAACTTATAAGGTAATAAGTTGGATCCAAAAATTCTTATCTCTGTATGCTTTTCATAAAGAAACCAATCTCTCATTTTATTCTGTTCTGATAGTTGCAAGATTCTTTTCATTTCTTCATTGACTCTGGGCTACTCTGCTTTGTACAAAATTTTCATTGCTGGATGTAGGAAAAGGTCTAAAAAATCTGTATAAGCGAAGTTACTTCCCTCTTTCCTAAGCAAGGAAGTCCAGAAGATAATGGACAAAGGCTTTCCCTCTAAGTCCATCTTTTTCAATGCAATTGGAAAATTATCAGCTTGGAAGAATAAAAATAAATGAAACAAGTAGGATGAGTATCTAAAAACCCCTTTAGTGGGTAGTTTGGTCCGCTGATGATGAATATTGTCTGATATGAATCTGGCATAATCAAAAATGATTGCTGGAGGTTGGCCTGGAGATAAAGTGGATAGAAAGCCTAGAATGGATTCATCAGTGAATCCATCTGTAAAGTATCCCAGTATAAAAGATATCATTGAGATAATATGTCTAGACCCTTCAGGAAATTTGGTAGTAGAATAAGGCGATTTTCTTTTAGGAATTTCAACATGGGTAGGCACAAAGTTTTGAAATATCATAAACTTCTTTGGGAAATCCAAGCCTAAGTACAACTGGGTCAAAGCTTCTATAGATAAGGGGATTGATTGAGGATCAGACTGTAATTGCAGCATTTTATTTATTGACTCTGATGTGATGGTAAAAAGGATTTCTCTGTCAGCATTAAAAATGGCCCTTTGGTCTGGTTCATAATGTTTTTGACATAATCTAACAAGGTCTTGTCTAGGGTGCTTTAATGGAACTACATATTTGGGAAAATGAGTCCCCCAAATAGGTATCTCATCCTTGTCCAAGCATTTATCGTAGCACCAATTATGTATTTATAAGAGGTTGAATTCTACAACATGATCAACAATCTTGTAGTCCATATCAGTCAATGGAAGGGTTTCTACAGCAGCGACAGGTGGCTGGAGGGGATTTACTGATATAGTGGATTTAGAAGTGAGGACTGGATTAGTTTTAACAGCCTTAGATGTTACAGATTTAGGAGGTTTAGATCCTCCAGGCTTGGTTGGTTTAGAATCTCCAGGTTTAACTGTGATCTGCTTTTTGGTGATTTTGGAATAACTACTGCAAGCTTAAATTGTTTGCAGGAGTTGTTTTTCTTTGTCAGAGGATATAACTGGGATAAGACAGAAAACAAGGGTTTCCTAAATAGATTGGTTTGCAAAAAATGAGTTTTTAAGATATCTATAGGCTTAAACACTTTTCTGTCTTTGTAATTGATCTTCAGAGGTCACAAATTGAGGAGGCTGGCTTCAAAAGTCGTTTTTTCGAACACGGAACTTTCTGAGAAAAATTGGCCAGGGTTCAGCCTGTTTTGGGCATTTTTGGGCAATTTCTCCAGTGAGTTCTTCTAATTAAAAGATTATTTTACTTATGGACGGTTTAGAATTGACTTTGCAGGGTTTCTATCTGATGAAAAATACCTTAAATCGCAGGTATTTGTATGCTTGAAAGGGTTTCAGAGGTTCAAGGCCGAATGTGAGGTCTGATTCGACTTTCTGGAGCAGAGAATGGCTTTTCCGGTCTTCAAATAGGGAATATGTAGTCAAATTTGATTTTCTCTGGGTATAAATTGACAATTTGGGACAAAGGGTTCTCACCCATTTTATTAAAGCTTTTTACAGTTTTAAATGCGCAAATAAACATCAAAAATGATATATCAAAGGTTTTAACCTTTGATATGAATCATCATAAAATACATTAAATGCAGGTTTAATCCACTGGCGGGAGCGGTTTGGATTTTCAAAAAATGAAACTGTCAGCAGTTTTCGCGTTGAGCTTAGGCGGTAAGTAGTTTTTGTTGAAACAAACGCAATCCTATGAGAGGATGCCACGTCGCAGAAGGCGGAATGGGTAAAACAACCCATTTCGCGTCCGTTTGGGCTTTGGGCGGACGATCAGTTTGTGAGTGGGACATCGATCTTGCGCCGTTGGATCTGAAGAAAAGAAGCGAACAGTCATGATTTGCTTGGGAAGGTGCGGTCAAAAAGATGGTGGGACTGAGGTTTAAACCTTTTATTTTTCAATGGATAAAGATTTAAAGTATGTGTAAGCGGGGCTTATGTATACGGGATGATATAAAAAAAGGGTTAAATGATGGTATTTATATATATAAAAGAGTTTTATATATATGGGAGGAGGTGCATGAGGCGGGGTTATATGGTTAACTACAGTTTAGCCTATGTAAATCTTGGGGCTTTACATAGCGGGGATAAGATACAAAGGAAAAGTTTAATTTCAATGGAAAATAAACCTTAGTCTTAATCGTGATAGCACCTCGGGTTAAAAACTAATGTGATAAAAGGTTGGTAAGTGTATTTCAATGGCACGGGGGTTGAACCTTTATAAAAGACTTAATATGTCTTTAACACTTAGGATAAAAATGTGATGGGCGGGGAAATTTTTTTGCATTTCAAAATACATAGGATATGCATGGAAAGCCTTGTTTTCATTATTTGTTTTATTATATAGTTTTTATACCATTGAAGGGTCTAATAACCATAGGGGGTGGGGTATTTAATTAAGGTTGGTTTTAGACCAAAGGGAGCATTATTTGGGTTTTTAATTTAACATGTGGATAATATCTTTGGTCTAAAATCTTTATAATAGTGGGTTTTAGGGGGTATTTTAGATAAAGGGAATTATATAGATAGGATAAGGTATTTATAGGGAATTAATAGCATAAGTTAAAAGTTAATATGACAAGGGGAGATGGAATACACAAAAATACACTAAATGACCAAGTAGAGTGAATAAATGAAAGCCAAGCTTATTATTTCATCATTTCACCAATTTACTTAGGATAGAGTGTTTTTTTAGGGTTTTTGTATTATTTATGAATGAAGGAAGTTAATTAAATGGGATTTTAGGTTTCATTAAGTAAGAAGGATTCTTTACTTATGAAGATGAATTAAATGTATTAATGAGGGATAAATAATGGTAAAGGGGATTTTATCATAAGAATTTAATAATTTCCACTATCCAGTCATCAAGCCTTGGGTCTGGTCCCAATAGAAGTCAGAGAAATGCTCTGAGCCTTTTTAACTGGAAGTATAGAATATTGAATATTTACAGGGGAAGGGTAATTAGTGATTTTTGCCTGGTGATGAATATTACATGATTTTTCCCACTTCTTTCTACCTACCCAACATTAATCTAACATTTTTTTTCTTCCTTTTAGCAGGTGCATTTAAGCTTGCTACCTTGAAACATTTTATTCTTTTGAAAGCATAAAACTATCTAATTCTACCTTATTTCATCTGAGGGCTAAGATTAAACTGATGAGCTCCTCATTATTCTCTACCTATCTAATGATTGGTCAGGATTAAATTGTCTGACCAATCTTTATTCACTATCTAAAACATGGAAATTGAAAACATGACAAGTCAAGTTTAAATAGTTTAACTCATCATGGATTATGGCATTTATTGACACTGCCATAATTTATTTGCAAAAAGTAAAAAGTAGTGGCATTTGGACTTGCACACTTTCATGTTTTATTCTCATCTTTTTTCTTTTGGGGTCTAAATTTTTTAAGTCCTTTGATCTTTCTTTTAGGACTTTTACCCTCTTTTTGATTTTTTTATTTTCATTTTTTTATTTTTTTCAAAATATTGGAAAACAACTTGCAGAAAGCAAGGTATGTACATATTTTACAAGACTATCATAAGTCAATTCAAAATTATGAATCCTATATTTATAGGACCCTAACAGCGGCTTCACATGGGGATGGCATTTCCTGGTGAAATGTCAAGAACTCTAAGACTAGTAGCCTTCAATTTTGACCATGATGATCCGGTAATTGTCTTTTGTTTTCTGCAAAAACTCATATTTATGACATTTTACTCTTCAAAGCTTAGGGCCTTCTCTCCGGGTTTCAATTTTGGAAAGAAATATCCAATCCAATCTAAAAACTTCAATGGATATTTATAATTATGTAAAAATTAACTGGGACTAACTATTGGTTAACTTAGAAGAATAGTAGTGTTTGAGCATTCTACCATTAACTGGTCCTTCTTGAATATTTGTTCCATCCAAATTTTTTATGAAGAAAGCATTGTTACCCTATATCCATAAATTACATAAGATCCTTTCCATAGAAAGTCAAACTTCCCATGCTTACCTTTGTCCTCTCTCCTAGAATCCCACTTTAACACTTGCTCTCCAATGTAAAAGTCATCTTCTTTACTTCTTTTATCAAAAAAAATCTTGATTTTATCATGAATGACTTGGGATTTCTCATATACTTCTTCCCTTGTTTGTTGTAGATGAATAGTTTGATTTTTCCTCCTTTGTATATCATTGATTTTCACTTGTGATTCTTGAATGATCTTCATTACTTGAACACCTAAGGATGATGGGAAAACTGCATCCATCCCATAAACAATTTGATAAGGGGAAGTGCCAATTGACATTTTGGTAGTAATTCTATCTGCCCATAAGGTATATACTAACATTTTATTCCAAGTCTTTTTGTTATCTTCAAGTAATTTTTTAATAATAATTACAAGGCTTTTATTTGAAGATTCAGCTAGGCCATTCCATGAGGGTAATAAGCAGTAGAGTGGCCTAGGGTAATATGGTACTTGTGATAGAAGGAAATCATTTTCTTAGATTTAAATGTTGTTGCATTATCAGTAATTATTTTCTGAGGGCATCCAAATCTAGATAAAAGGTTGTTTTCTATGAAAGAGATAATGACTGTGTCAGTGGCTTGTCTGGTAGGAATGGCTTCAATCCACTTAGTAAAGTAATCTGTGGCAGTCAAAATCCACTTATGTTGGCTAGAGGATGGGAGGTGAATTTCTCCAATGAAGTCTAAACCCCATTGTTGAAATGGCATCTTAATTGAAATTGGCTCTAAGGGTAAAGGTAACAAATTATTTTTTCCTTCAAAAATTTGACATTTGTGACATGAAATAACAAATTTTTTCGCATCAGCAAATAAGGTAGGCCAGTAGAAACCAACTCTCAGGATCTTATTTGTTGTACTTTTCCAATATAAGTGTCCTCCACAGTCACCTGCATGAAATTCTTCAAGTATTTTTTCAGCTTCTGCTTTTAGTAAACAATTTAGTAATATCCCACTATGTTCTTTCCAAAAAAGCACATTATCTAAAATAAAAAATCTCATTGCTTTAAGTTTAAGAAATCTGGCTTTTGTCCTTGATAATCCAGGAGGAGCTTGTAAGTTTGTAAGTACAAAGATAATATCTGAGTACCAAGGTGAATCTAGAAAGGCTTCACTGATCATTGGAGTCGTCGTCTCTTCTTGGTCATCAATCTGAGCAATAAAATTTATGTCTAATGCATTGCAGTTAGATTCAGCCATTAACCTGGCTAATCCTTGTCCTTTAATGAGTTTAGTTGGTTTAATCTCTATGTCATATTCAAGGATAGTGGCAATCCACTTACCTCTTCTTCCATTAGGGCCATCCTGATTAATAATGTCCTTAGAGAATGTAAACTCTGAAATCTTTTATGGCCTTAACCAAGGCTAAGGCTTTTTTTTCCATTATGTTATATTTCAGAGGTGCATCTCTAAGGGTATTACTAAAAAAAGCTATAGGCTGTTCAAAACCTTGATCATTCTTCTGCAGTAAAACTGTAGCAATGGTATGCTCTGATGCAAAAGAAAAAATTATAAAGTCTTTTTTGAAATCTGGACTGATTAAAACTAGTGTTTTAGTTAAAGCTTATTTTATGGATTCAAATGATTGTTTGGCTTCAACGGTCCATTTTAAAGTTGATTCTTTTTTTAGCATGTTATTCAGTTCTCTGATGATTTCAGCTAAGTTAGAAATAAATCTTCTCAAAAAATAAATTTTACCTAAAAATTCTTGTAACTCTTTGATATTTCTAGGTGGATGAATGTTCAAAATAGCTTCTATTCTAGCAGGATCTATCCTAATACCTTCTTTTGAAATTATGTGTCCTAGAAACTTACCCTCCTCTAATCCAAAAAGACTTTTCTTAAGGTTCAATGATATACCAAATTTTCTACATTTAATAAAGACTTGTCTCAAATGATCAAAGTGTTCATTATCTGACTTAGAAAATAAAGTAATATCATCTAAATAAATAACCAAGAAGTCATGAATCTCCTCTGCAAAGGCTATGTCCATAACCCTCTGAAAGGTTGCTCCTGCATTCATCAGACCAAAGGGCATTTTCACATACATGAAAGTGCCCCAAGGAGTGGTAAAAGTTGTTTTAGCTTGATCTTCTTTTTGAACAAGAATCTGGTTGTATCTTGAAAAACCTTCTAACAAAGAAATTCTAGAGGAACCAACTACCCTTTGTAATATATGATCCATTTTAGGTAAAGGGTAATTATCCTTCAAAGATACTTTGTTAAGATTTCTAAAGTCGACACATAATCTAATTTCACCTGTTTTCTTTCTTGTTGGTACTAGGTTTGAAACCCAATCAGAATATCTGATTGGTGCAATGATTTGAGCATCATACATGCATTTTACTTCTTTTTCTATCAGAGGTAATAGAACAGGATTAATTCTCCTCAATTTTTGTTTGAATGGCTTGTGGTCATTTTTTATAGGAATCTTGTGTTGAATTATGTTTGTGTCATAAGCTTTGAGATCTTCATAACTCCAAGAAAAGACATCTTGGTATTCCTTTAAAAGATCAATGTATTTTTTCTTTTCTTGTGGAGGAATAGGGGTTTTCTTTATGAAGGGTTATGAAGGGAAAAATGGGTTTTTCAGAGGAAAAAAGGAGTGAATGAGAGTGTGGGTAGGGGGAGTGAAAAACAAGATAACCCAGCCTATGGTGAGTCCTTTTGGAGCAGTAAGGTAAAATTTTAGAAGGCAGAGAGGAAATATATAGTAAAACAGGTTGATTTAGGATAATGAAGGCAGTGAGATTTCTAAAACTCACAATATTCACAAATCTTGTTTTTAGAAATCTAGGACAAGTACTTAGTCATCTTCAAAACAGCAAAAATTATTGATGACTAACAGTGGCTCCACTTGGGGAGGGAAACTCCCTTTCTGGAGGTGTCCAGAACTTTCAGATATCAAATATCTGAGTTTATGAAGAACAGTGCCTTTTCTATTGGGAAGATTCTTCCTTCTTTTCATTTGTTGATGTTTATTTGAAGTTTTGATCTCAATAATCTGAAAAACATGATTACTTCAACTTTATTTCTACCTACCCAACCTACTTGGCCTAGCATTTTTTCCCCCTTGAGTGCACTTGAACTGTAAAACTCTTGACATTCTTTTGTTTTGAAAGCAAAAATAAACTATCTACTTCTATCCTTATTGTTGCCAAGAGTTCAAATTATGCTAGTGAACTCTTTTATTCTCTACCTAGACTATTTGACTGCCAAGATTAAGCTGTTTGGCAGACTTGATTCTCTAAGATATTAACAAGAAATTGAAAACATGGTTTAAATCAGGATTAGGCAATCTGACTTACCATGGTTTGTGGCATTGGAACAAGCTGCACACAAACATTATTTTTGCATAAACAAAAACTAGAAAAACAAGGGTTGTGATCTATCATTTGCTATGCATCCCCATCTTTATTTTTGGTTCAGTTTTGAGCATGTGGAACCAGTATATTTCATTCCTAATCTATCCTTTCTGATTAGTCAAGCTTGAATAATTTTGACAATCATTTTTATACTAACTTATCAAAAAACATTTTCAGCCATGATTAGACTAGATGACTGAATAGGATCTTCTTTTTGAACAAGTAGTGGCATTTAGGATTGCACACTTTCAGCAATATTGTTTTTTGGGGTATGGGGCTATACCTATTTTCAAATCTACCCTCTTTTTCTTTTTTTAGTTTTCTAAATTTTTTGTTTCTTTATGCTCTCTTATCATGCGGTGTTATGTATAATGAATGAAAACTTGAAGTTAGGACTCTTGACAAAAATAGTGTTTGAGCATCTGCCATTGATAGGACCTCCAAATAATTCTTCTCCATTTAGCCCTTGCAAAAAGAAAGCATTATGACCTCTAATTGACTAAATGAGATAAGGACCTTTCCATAAATTCTCAGATTTTCCATGTTTACCTTTGTCCTCCCTCCTGGAATCCCATTTCAGCACTGTGTCTCCAATGTGGAAATTGTTGGCTTTAGTTCTTCTGTCAAATATTTTCTTTATATTTTCTTATGTTGCTTGTGTCCTTTTGTAAACCTCCTCTCTTGTCTATTGTAGATGAATGGTTTGGTTCGGCCTCCTCTGCAGGTCATTTTCTTCTGATTGCACTTCTTGGAGAAGCTTTATCACTGGGACTCCCAAAGATGTTGGGAAAATGGCATCCATGCCATACACTAGTTGATAGGGAGACATATCAATAGATTTCTTGGTGGTTAGTCTATCTGCCCATAGTGCATGTACTAGCTTTCCATGCCATGCTTTTTTATTATGTTCCAAAAGCTTCTTGATGATATTGACCAAGCTTTTGTTAGAGGACTCAGCTGGCCCATTACCTCGCTGTGGAATATCCTAATGTGATGTGATATTTATAACAAAAATCGACCATTCTTTTGGATGTAAAGGCATCATAATTATCTGTGATGATCTTTCTGGGGCATCCAAATATAGACAGGATGTTTGTCTCAAGAAACTTGATAATGACTGAGTCAATGGAATTCCTAAAGGGGATGGCTTCTATCCACTTAGTGAAGTAATCAATAGCAGTGATGATCCATTTATGTTGTGCAGATGAGGTGGGGTGAATCTCTCCAATGAATTCTAGACCCCATTGTTGAAAAGGAGCTTCAACAATAATGGGATGCAAAGGCAAAGGTAAGAGTTTTCTCTTGCCATCGAAAATTTGGCACTTATGGCAAGTCATGACCAATTTGTGGATGTCAGGGAAAAGGGTAGGCCAATAGTAGCCAACTCTAAGGATTTTGTTGGATCTAGTCTTCCAATAGAGATGACCCCCACAGTCTCCCTCATGTCGCTCATGCCTAATTTTACCTGCATCTTCCTCAAGCAAACATTTAAGCAATATGCCAATAGAATTTTTCCAATATAACACTCCATCTAAAATGCAGAATTTCAAATCTCTTTGTTTCAGGAATTTGGCTTTTGTCTTTGATAATGTAGGAGGAGCATTAAGATAAAAAATCACATATATTATATCAGCAAACCAAGATGAATTCAAAAATATTTCTTCGATATGGAGAGTTGTGCACTCTTCTTGTTCTTCTAAAACATCAACCATATTCATATCTAATGTTTGGAAATTTCATTCAGCCATAATTTTTGCAAGTCCTTGTCCTTTAACCAGTTTAGTGGGTCTGATTTCTAAGTCATATTCTAAAATAATAGCAATCCACTTTCCCCTTTTACCATCAGGGTCCTGATTCAGAATGTCTTTGACAACTGTGTGTGGAACAAAAGCAATGATATGATAATATAAGATATAAACTCTAAAGTATTTCAATGCCTTAATCAAGGCAAAGCCTTGTTTTTCCATGATATTGTACTTTATAGGAGCATCTCTAAGGGCTTTTCTAAAGAAGGCTATGGGCTTTTCTTTCCCCATCATATTCTTTTGCAATAATACTGTAGAAATGGTATGTTCAGATGCAAATGAGAAAATGTAGAAATCCTTGATAAAATTAGGACTGATCAGAACTGGTGTTTGAGTGAGAGATTGTTTTACCAGTTCAAAGGATTGTGTAGCTTGCAAGGTCCATTTAACCCTTATCTCCTTTTTTAGCATGTTTGTAATATTCCTCAAAAGTTCAACAAGGTTGGGGATGAACCTCCTCAAGAAATTGATCTTCCCAATGAAGGATTGCAACTCCTTAATGTTTCTAGGATGGCTGATTTGCAATATGCCTTCAATCCTTTTGGGATATACTCTGATTCCTTCTTCAGAGATTATGTGGCCTAGGATTTTTCCTTCCTGGAGACCAAAGAGTGTTTCCTTGGGATTCAAAGATAAGCCATATTTCCTACATTTTTCAAAAACTTTCCTCAACTGGACTAAGTGCTCTTTATCATTTTTAGAGTAAACAGTGATGTCATCAAGGTAAATGATTATAAAGTAGTCTATGTCTTCTGAAAAATCTATGTCCATGGCCCTTTGGAAAGTGGCTCCCGCATTCATCAAACCAAATGGCATTTTGACATACATGAATGTACCCCAAGGTGTGGTGAAGGTAGTTTTGTGTTGATCATTTGGGAGTACTAGGACTTGGTTGTAACCGGAAAAACCATCAAGTAGTGATATTCTCTTAGACCCAACCACCTTTTGAAGTATGTGATCCATCTTATGCAAGGGGTAATTATCTTTCAAGGAGGCCTTGTTCAGATTTCTAAATTCAATGCAAAGCCTAATATCCTTGGTCTTCTTCCTAACTGACACAAGGTTGGAAACCCGCTCTGAGTACCTAAGGGGAACTATGATCCCGGCATCATACATCTTTTTAATCTCTTTCTCGACTAAAGGTAGTAAAACGGGGTTTATTCTTCTCAGTTTTTTTTGAAAGGTTTCTGATTTTCCTTAAGCAGTATTTTATGTTGAATAATGTTGGTGTCATATGACTTCAGGTCCTTGTACCCCCATGCAAAAACATCTCTAAACTCTTTGAAAAGTTCAATATATTCCTGTTTTATGTGAGGGGGAAGAGTTTTGGATAACTTGATCATTTTGGGTTCCTTCATGCTGCCTATGTTATATTCTTCCACATTAGTTTCTATAGGCTCCATCTTTGGTTTTTTGGCCACATCATTAAAATCAAATAACTCCTGCAATGGTGTAAGGCCCCTTGGTATTGTATCATCTTTACATTGCAAAACCTCAAGGTCCCTCTGGTCTAGATTATCAAGCAATTATGCCTTATAAATATGCTCAAACTGGTTTATATCAGCAGTAGAGGACAACTCTATTTTTTGGATTTGTTCTTCAGCAAAACAGTCTTCTTCATGCCTGGAGCCTAGTGTTGGTACAGCAAAATCATTTTTAGATTGCAGAAAATCATTAATTTTCTCATCACCCTCAAACACTTGCCAATAGTCTTCGGTGTCAAGTACTGTAGGCCTATTTTTTACTTCGACAGTGAATTGTTCATTTGCATGGGGTATTTGGCAATTGTTGGCAGCAAAGGCAAGCTCAGTTGCAAGGCTATTTTGGGCTCTAGGGACGAAAATGAGTTCATATTTCTCAAAGTTTTTCAAAAGGTATAAGGCAGCATTCCTATACTCTCTTAATATTCGATCTTCTTGGCTCCATTGTTTTTAAGCAGATGCAAGCCCAGGAGGAGAGCTTCATATTCTACAATGTTGTTAGTGCATTGGAAATCAAGTTTGTAGGAATGACCTTCATTTGTATTATGTATCCATACACTAGCTCTAGAACCAGCTTTGCTGCAAGATCCATCGAAGCTCATTTTCCAAAGTGTTTCCACTTCATACTCACTATCATGTTGTTGTTCAAGGTTGCTAAAGTTTGGGTTTTTATGTTCTTCATTCGAGGATAGATTTGACTGTTCTGGTGGACTTAACTCTTTCTTATCTTCATTTTCTTGTTTTTTGATTTCATCTTCATTATACAAGATAAATGAATCAAGATCTGAATGAATGGAATAAACAGGAGTATTGTTTGGCCTATCTAGGTTGCTTACCATATATTTCATATGATATTCTCCATACAATATCCTTGCTTGGTTAAAGGTTGAGATGGTAGCATAAGACATATCCATTGAAGGCTCCTTTGAATTTTGGCTCCCCATGATCTGGATAAAATCATGCCATACTTTGGGGGAATATCAGCAACTACTATGTCCATGACTAGACCTTTAGTAGGGATTTGTGCCAGATTGACACATAAATCCTTGATTAGGCCCAAACATTTGACTCTGCTTGAATCAAAATAATACTGGTCTTTGTAAGGTTTAGTAATTTCTAGGACTAGTCTCTCCATCACCACCTTTGGCATGAGGTTGTGAGAGGCACCAAAGTCTAGCATGGCATTGTGCAATATTTTATCATGTATGTTCAAGCTGACACAGAATGGAGGGATAGCTCCTTCTTGGTATTTCCCTTCTACTTCAGGACCAAATAATAGTTATGGTTTGTCATCAGTCAAGTTTAGAGTATCATTATCATTTCCTATATTCAAAGCTTTCAAGACTTGATTTTTATATACATCCTGGGTTACTAGTTCAGCAAGGGGTATGCTAATTTTAATCTTGGTAATTTCTCCCTCAAGACTGAAAGGTGCTAGTGTTCTTGACATATTTACATATGTTTTGTCACACATAGTCTTTTCAGCAGTTTTGATTTGCTGAGTTTTATTAGGACTGTCATTTTGAACAGATTTTCCAGGGCCACTAGTAGAGGTACTAGGGAAGCTTGGGACAACACTTTGCTGGCTGGTTTTGTCTTTGTTTAGATCATTTTTTTTAGCCATGGTGTCGATATTGTTTGTTGTCTTCTTGGGAGGATTTTCTGAGATTTTTCTAACAGCAGTGTCTGTGTTATTATTCTTAGAAGTTTCTTGGTTCTTTTTTCTCCTAAGGTCATATTGCCTATGGACCTCCATTATGGAATTTTCAAATCCTAATTGGTAATATTCAGAATCCTCGTGGTTAGTTTCAGTTTGGTCTGAGGAAAATCATTCTTTTTCTTCTTTACTGAGAAAAACATCACCCTCACTTTCATATCCTATCATATTTACATGATTTTCTTCCAACCTTTCGGTCTCCCTTTCTTCTTCATCTACATAGTTGTCTTGGAAAGGAGGCCTAATTTGTTCGTCATTGTCTCTTTGTCTGTTTTGAGGAGAGTCTCTTCTGAAATTTGGATTTATATTTCTGTTTTGGGGATTTGCTTGGTTCTCCCTAGGAGGTGATCTTTCAGTTAAGTTTATCATTTCCATCATTCTTTCCATTACCCTTACTAAGTTATTAATTTTGGCATCAGATGATGAGGTTGAGGCCATAGCTTCATCTTTGTATGTAACTCTTTTTTCTGACCTTAACCTGGCTCTTTTTTCAATCAGATTTGCTTCTACACTTACAACTCCCCTCTGCATGTCTTCTAAAGTTAAGGGGTCTCTTTCTCTTAGCTGATAGACCATGTATGGGTCAAAACCTTCTAGAAATTTTGCTAAGTCTAAGCCTAGTGGGGGTTTCATGTTTGAGGGAAGTGCATTGTACACATTATTGAACCTAGTGCAGTAGTCTTGGACACTTTCCCCTGCATTTCTCTTAAGGTTGTTATATTCTGAGAGGATTTGGAGAGGGTTCTTTTTAATTTCCCATTTGTTTATGAATGTTTGGTATAGAGAAGGGAGACCATATATGTTGTTAGGAGTCAAGCTTTTGAACCATTTTTTGGCTTCTCCTCCTAAGCACTAGGCAAAGATCCTCATTTTAATGGTCTCTTCTTCTATTTCCATGTATTCAAAGGCATCATTCATCTTATCTACATGCTATTGGGCAATGGTAGATTCAATTCCAGTAAAGTGGGGAATTCTGGATTGGTAATCATTTGGAAAAGGAACCAGAGGTTGAGGTAAAACCAGAGGGGCATACCATGCTACCATGATGGGAGCAAATGGAAGATTTACAAGAGGATGGTTTGTGAGAGGGAATGTGGAATGAAATGGAGTGTTTTGAATAGTGGATGTGTGGATGGGTGTGGTGGAAGTACTTGGACCAGCAAACTGATTTTAAGCAGATTTGGTATGGAAAGAGCTAAAGTGATGGAGAAGCTGAAAATCAGGAGGGGTGGAAGGAGAAGCTTCTCTACTAGAACTCTATTGCAAATATATGGGCTCAAGGTTAGTCTAGTTAATCTCACTATGTGACTTGGTTCTAAACATGTTCTTTGTAAGGTGCAAGTCAAACTGGGAATCTTGCAAGGTTGTAAGATGTTCAGGAGTAAAGCTTGCTCTATGAATAGTCCTAACAGTAGTTGAATCTATAGTTTTGGAGGTTTGCCACAAAATCTTTTCTGGGTCATCAACTATAATAGGAGGATTTGGGTCTGGATGAGATCTGGTATTGATCATTTGTGAAGCCAGATTTCAAACTTAAAATTTAGAGAGGCTGAAATTTTAGGACTATTTTCAGAAGGGTTGACCTCTCTTAGTGCTTAGTAAACTTACACAATATGGTACTAGGCTTGTAAACTTCTCAGGTTTGTTTTGACATAATCCTAGGGAAGTCTAATGAGGACTAGTGAAGTAATAGGCCTACTGGAGACTAGTGGAGTCACCAGGTGGATGTTTTTTGTTGTTTTGAGGATATATGTGTATGTTCCACCACCAATAACTAACACAAAACCAATATAGCGATGTTTTTTGGGGTTTTCTGAGTGTTTTTATGTAGATTTAAGGCTTGAATGAGTGTCCTACGGCTGAGTCATCACTTTGCTAGGATGGAAAAATAACTAGATCCTATTCTTTGGCTATCAGTTGATTTTCTAAGCTTAACTGAGGTTTATATGAGTCCTAAAAGGTATTCAGGCAACTATGTACTCAGAAGGTCCCACCGTGATCGCCATTATGTTGATGTCCCATGATTTAGTAGATTGGTAGACCAAATGCACAGGGTAACATCAGACCAGTCTTTGGAGTCCTAGGACCTAGCCTTCCTAGACTTAGAGAGGGCTCTCTCTATTTGTATGCAAGGGATGTGAACTTGTTTTCTTTTAGATGGTTGATTTTAGGCTAGTTGTTAAGAGCAAGGTTTGTTATTTGTTTTGGTTGGGTAAGATGGTTAAGCAGAATATATGGAATGAGCAAATCTCCAAGTTATTGGGCTATGGAGTCTATAAAAGTCATGAAAGGTACATCAATAGATCTGGGAGCATCACAAGGAAAATCTAGCTTGGCCAATGGATTCTCAAGGTTTTAAGGGAAATGAGATGGACATCAATTGTGGGAATAAAAGTAGGACAAAGGGCAATCAATAATCCTTTATCATGTACCTTTTAACAAGAAGGGACTTAAATATCATAAGCATAAAGGAGCAATCAATAGACAGGGCAAACCATGAATTCTTTGATTCAACTCAAGCAAATAATTATTCAAGAAAATCATTCCAATGAAATATAGAAGAAGAGAAACTCATTTAACTTCTAGTGATTTCACCTTCAAGGATAGAAAACATTCAAGACACACATATAATTGTAATCAAAGAAGAGGGAATGCCTAAACATCATTGATAATAGCTATAAAGATATCCAAAACAATTATTTAAGCAAGTACAAAGGGTATGATCGAAACAAAACCTCTTTGGAAGACCTAAGTAATGGTACTTTAGAGAGAAACTTCAAGAACAGTGTTTAGTGACATCAAACAAGCAGGGCTAGCCATAAATTATTTTTGATACCTACTATATTAAACCATTCATGAAATAAACAAGCTTAGGGGGTCTAGAGAGCAATTAAGAATTCTCTAAAATGTCTTAGAAAAGGAAAACATAAAGGCAGTGAAGAAAAAATAGAGCTAAGGTGCCTTTGAAAACATTTCTTAGTCTAAATCCTTTGTTCTACTGCAGCATAGAAAGATGGAAACATAATGGAACATGAAAAAATCAATAACTAAATAGAAGCACTTCACCATTAACCAAGCTCAGGGATCCTACAAGAAAGCCTCCTCCATCAACAAACAAATCAAGGCATTCACAAGCTCTAAAACATCAATTTCCTTTCAACTTCCAAAATACTATGTATTACTTCAAAGAGTCATCAAATGCCAACAAGATAATGAGCTCAAATGCAGTATTTATCTGCAAATGAGGAGGTGAAGCTAAGTTAGGGTTTGGGTGTCATTTATTACAGACTTAATGAATTTTTTACCTTGAAGACCATGCAAGGCTCAAGGCAAAAAAATTTGAAGATACTTCTCTGGAATAATAACTCATATCTTAACTTCTGAGAGAATATATGTGAAATGTTTGACTTTAAGACCTATTAATAACTTTACAATAATTGCTAGTAGATAGAAAATATCTCTAACTGAGTGCAATAATTGTTTGATGCTTTATTGAAGGAAACAAAGCATTAGGTGGAAAAATATCTTTGAAAGAAGTAACTGTCGGTAGGTGCAGTTAATTCGAATGTGTTTTGGGTTAATCTGCCTCTTGTTTTGTCTTTAAACTCTATATTTAGGCCTTTAAACTCTGACTGTCTTCTTTTATTATTTTTCTCATTAATCTGATTTATTTATCCCTGTTCATTAATCTTTTTGATCTTTTAACTCTCTACCTTTTCTAGCTGATCTTTTGTTTTTTGCTTTTGATCAGTGATTATCCTTCTAATTTTGTTCTTTGCCATGTGGCGGTCCTCTGACTGTTTTTCTTCATTGTTTCTCTAATTGTGTTTGTTTTCTGCATGCAGGGGACGCTTTCTTTCGGGGTAGGAGGTTTAACTGACCATCGATGATCATGTTTCATCGATGGTTAATCTTGATACAAGGCCTATGGCCACTTGTGATTCAAATTGAACTTCTGGATCATCACCCAGACGTTTATTTGGACATTTTTAGACCATTGGAATCTTTAGGCATTCCGCCATTAAACTTGCACACAAAAACAATTTGTCAGATTGAAAACCTACGGGGAGGGCCTTGACTACGTTTTTTTGTGGTTTGGGCTTGTCGGAGGGTGTTTGCAGAGGAGGAAATGGCATGGGAGGTAGGGTTCCGAAGGTGGAACCAGCATAATTTCGAAACGAGGCGGGAGGGTTTAAAAATTGGCGCGGAGGGATAAGCGTTTTGAAAAACCGGAAGTGGTTTATCATGCGGTAGAAGGGTGGTAAGTGGTTTTCGGGAGGGGGCATGCGATATGGTCCAATGCACGATGTGTGGCAGGTAAAAACCTCCCATTTTGCACGGGTCATAGGACATTAACCCCGCACAATTATATTTGCGATATGTGTCGGGGATCGTCGAATCTCGGGGAGAGAGATCGACGGTCATCGCATGTCTCGGGGGCGGTCAGCGAGTGGTCAAGTCAGCGGGAGTGAGGATAGGTGGTGCGTTTTCATTGGGTCACTGGGTTAAATGGAGAATGGGCTCGGGGCTTTTAATAAATCAAAAAAATGTGTTGAGTTTATAAGGTTTTTAATGGGCGTAGGGTATGGCGGAGAGCGGGGCCTAGGTTTTAATATAACAAAGGTTAATGAGGCCTTTTTATAAGGTTTACGGGGGAATTTATAATAGAAAGGGCGGAAGTGGAAATTATATTGGGGAAGGGGCTTATATGATGAGAGGAATCGGGGTCATATGAGCGTGAGGGGATTGGGGCTAGAGGAAAAAGGGGCTTAGGCCTTTATAACATAGGGTCGGGCTTTAATATAAAAATAGGGTTTTTATATATAAAACAAAAGACCCGATAGGCTTAAGTTTTGATTTTAAACAATGTAAAAGAGGGTCTTTTACATTTTTTAATATATACAAAGAAAAAATGAGGAATACGGTTTTCTTTATGAAGGGTTATGAATGGAAAAATTGGTTTTTCAGAGGAAAAAAGGAGTGAATGAGAGTGTGGGTAGGGGGAGTGAAAACAAGATAACCCAGCCTATGGTGAGTCCTTTTGGAGTAGTAAGGTAAAATTTTAGAAGGTAGAGAGGAAATATATAGTTAAACAGATTGATTTAGGATAATGAAGGCAGTGAGATTTCTAAAACTCACAATATTCACAAATCTTGCTTTTAGAAATCTAGGAAAAGTACTTTGTCATCTTCAAAATAGAAAAAATTATTGATAACTAACAGTATAAACATAACCAAACTGGGCGTAGATCAAGTCATATTTTAACCCAACTTGGAGAGCTTCTTCCTCTGTCTAAGGAAAATTATAAGCGACATCTTTACCAATGGAAGGCAAAAGCGTTCTAAGAAACCAATCCTTATAGACACGGTTGTTGAGTGTAGGAGCTCTACAAAATATCCTCCTTCTACACCATTCTTGGACATGGTCAGAAAGTGGAGTGGCAGAAGTTTGACGGAAGGTGGTCAACAATTCGATATCGGTATCATAGCGGAGAGATAATTGGAAGTAGGACATAAACTCTGTATCAAGAGTCGCAAAATTGGAATGGGACGTAGAAGTCTGGTCAACATACCGCTTCACAGCTTCTCTAGTGAGCATACATTGGAACAACCGAAGGTGGATGGAGTCATCGGTAATGGAATTGGATGAACACCACATATGAAAGGAGTGGACATGGTTAGTAGGGACCTCTCTAGTGTTTCCTTCAAACTTAGGAATGTCAAAAGGAAGCTTAGTTTGCATAGCAGGCCAACTTGGGTCGTGGAGTGTAGGGTCGTTGATTAACTAGCTAAAATCGGGAAGGATTAAACCTACCATAAAAGGTAGAAAAGGAATATTCAAAACGGTTCTAGTAGCGGTTCTGCTAGTAGCAGCTCTAGCATTAGGGCTGGGGACACCACCAACTTGAGGACTTGCACCTGCCTTGGCACCTGACATGGTGACGGTATGAGGGTGATGGGAACCGGGTTCGGAATCATAGGAAGAACTCGATGAACCAAAATTAGAGTCGATATGGGGACTCGGTGAAGGACTAGCTCGGACCCTATGTGGTGGAGTGAGTCTTCCTAACGGAAACTGAGGGTGAAGGCCTTGGATTCTCTAAGATAAACGCCTTCGGGACGCAATGATGGCAAGTCACAAATGACATGAAGAGTGGTAAACAAAGGCTCTGTTAGGCAGATTAATTAATTACGATGTTTATGTATTGGCTTGGTGGTGTAAACCCCGTGCTCTTCACTTTAGGTGTGAGTGTGTGCAAGTCATGTGTTAATTTTAATTAAGCCCAGACGGTTTTATAAATAAAAAGAAAAAATGTTGAAGTATTGTAAAAAAAAAAAACAGCTAAACATGCATAAATTAACCCCAAAAGAAGGATTCCCAAACAACTAATCGAAAAGGCAGGCGAAATTGACTCAAAACACATAAGACAGCCAAAATATCTAAGGTCTAAGGGACAGTGATATAATGACTTAGATCTGCTGGAAATGACGCAGAAAACAGCAAGAAAATGAAGGGGAAAACTGCTACAAAATGGAAGGCGAAAGGTTAAAACCCTATGGGAAACAAGGGAACCCTAAGGGAAATACCAAACAAAAATCAAGAGGTGGTTTTGAATGGAATAATAATCTATCAAAAAGGATCTAAAAGAAGGAAAGATCAGACCCTAAAACAATGGTTGAAAGCACTGCAAATCTCAGACTACCTACTTAACTTAACCCTTCCTAAAAAGGTGGAAATGTATTGAAACCTTAGGGGCTTAGTTGTACTTCAAGGAGACAAACTGAGCATATCCAGACCTAAGACGGGCTGAGACAGAGGTTAGACAACCCAAAACAGTGCTCTTGGAAAACCCTTGTAGATACAGAAGAAAAAAATTTAGAAAAAAGTTATGGCTCGCAGGTACTGACCTGTGGGTTGTGGAAATCGTAGTTTCTGGGGCATACAGGTGCGAGTTCTAGCTGAGATCACAGGTTTTGGCTCAAAAAGTGTAATTTCTTGTTCTTGAATCTTCAGGCGGTAGTTTGCGGAAAAATTTTCGTCTCTGGCACGGCTGATACCTGTTACCTACGGAAAACACCCAAAAACAACCGGAAGTTAGAATTTTGACTAATTTAAGGCATAAAAGTTTAAAAAACAACATCAAGAGACTGAAAAAATCTTAAGGAAAACCCTAGTTAATAAAGCTGTTGTTCACACGAGAATCTGAATTACAACAGTGGAGTCGCCATTTGTTGACGACAATGTGTAATTAAAAACCGAGTGGAGTCACCATTTGTTAGCATAAATTCTTAATGCAAGTGTATGAAATGATCTCATTTTAGCTGGGTGTGACAAAAATCCATAACAACAGAAACAGCTTCTTAACTTCTTTAGATCTACAATCCATATTTAAAACAAATGCTGCAAAAAAACTACATCTATGCAGTAAAAGAAATTAAACAGTGTAAAGAAATAAAAATTTCTCCATGCATCCAACGGACAAGACAAGATTTAAAGAATTTTTAATATATTATAACACCTATTAAAGGGAACTAATACAAGTTACCAGTCCCCCTCAATGGGATAGGTTCTTGGTTGTCCTGAACGCTTCAGATCTAGAAGTCTCTCTCTCTCTCAATGGTGCAAAAAATCCAAAATGTGTTGAACTCTATGGGAGCTCAAGAAGCAAAGAAAATAGTAGCAGCAATAAAAGTGATCAAAATGAAGAATGAATGGAAAACCCTCCTATTCTTAACAAAATATTGAATTATTCTCGATAATGGTGAATAATAAATTATTATTAACCAAGATCTAGATCTAATTGCTTGAAATATTTTGTTACATTTTGTTGGAGGAAAAAAGGTATTTAAATTGGTTAAATACCTTTATTTAGAAATAATAAACAAATAAATGATTTATTTATCATTTCAAGAATGTGGTTAAGGAATAATTAACAAATAATTATTTGTTTAATTATTTCTAGGTGATTTAATCAAATTTAACAAGGAATAATAACTAAATAATGATTTAATTAATTATTCCTAGAGAAAAATACGATAAAGAATTATTTATCTAATTATTTCTCATAATTGGGTTAAATATGACCAAGAATATTATTTAAATAGTAGTTTAATTAATTATTCCTCAAGGGGTTTCTTGTTTTAGCTAGAAATAACTTAATAAAATATGGTTTATTAAATTATTTCTTATAGTGAAAGCAATTTTACTATGGTAAATTGGTTTTACATGGTGTACTTCGATTCATCTAATTGTAAATGGTTAGATGACCAAATTTTGGTGATAATAGTACTTGCCTGATCCCCTCTTAATCTTCCCCATGAACTTAGCTTCGTTTTCATATGATTCGCAACATGAATCATCATTCTCTTCCTTAGGCTTCTTATTTTCTTTGAAGGTTGATTCCTTTTTTGTAGGATTTCCATTAGAAATTATCATCTCATAGACAGTGAGAGTTCCAAGTAGTTGGTCCAAAGTGAGATTCTTCAACTCAGTCATCTCCTCAATGGCTGAAAACTTGAGATTAAATCTCTCAGGAAGAGATCTCAACACCTTTTCAACTACTATAGGTTCTTCTAACTTTTCATCAAGGCATATGATAGTGTTAACCACCTTATCAAATACAAGAAAGTATTTATAAATATCTTCATCATCATTCATCTTCAAAGACTCAAATTTCATTATAAAACCTTGAAGTTTGGCTTGATTTACCTTGTTGTCACCTTCATAGAAGCTACTCATCTTGTCCTAAATATCCCTTGCAGTAGAGCAGTCCATGACCTTGACTAGTTCTTATTCAAGTAAGCCAACAAGCATGGCATTCATTGATTTAGTATTACATGTGAATTCCAACTTCTAATCTTTAGTAATCAAGGTTCGAGGATTTTGATATTCTTATTTCATTGCATCCCATACCTCAACTCTAAGTGAATGAATATAGGTCTTCATCCTTACTTTCCAAAACACATAGTTTGTTCCATTAAAAATTGGTGCCATATTGGTGTATCCTCCTTCTTGATTTTCCATGGTCCTTGATCTATCTTCCAGTTGTTAAATTGATCTAAAGTAACCAACTTGGCTGGACCGATACAAACTGTTAGAAACTAGGACAATACTGAGATGGGGATGAATCAGTATTGTAGGAATTTAAAAAAAAAAAAGTAGTAAAGATACTAGGACACCAATAAACACTTCAAGAATAGTTAATATGAGCATCATAAGAATCAACATTAGTACACATAGATTCTTCAAAAAAATTCTTCAATTTACTTCAAAAAGGAAAGCTTCTACTGGTTGTTACAAATTTCTCTGACTACAATGAGAAGGAAGCTACTACTCCCTAATTTATCAGTTACAACTGAAAGGAGCTCCAAACCTTAACTATTTACTAGCCACTACTAGAAGGAGCTACAACCCCTAACTTGCAAGCTACTGCTTGCTTGACCTCAATGATCCATCTTTCATTCCATTTTCAAACTAAAATCATGAAGACCATTAATTTTCATAAAAATAAAAATAAAAATAAAATTACTTACCTCAAACACTCACTAGAAACATCATACAATCACCTTCAACAATATTTGATCACTGATCAAACCACCATCCACACAAGCAGCATTAATCCATGAACAACCTTTTCAACAACAATCTTGCAAATTTGATTCTACTCATATAGAATTTGGGATGATATTTTTAGTTATTTTAGATTTAGTCAACATGCACTTGAATTTCACTTATCATAGGTTTTTATCTCATTAACTTATTATTTTTCTATTTCTGAAATGTCTTCTTGATGTTCACAATAAGTCTTCAAATTTTGTTGATCTATCTTTGTGAGAAAATTTATGTTTAACTGTTGTTTTTCTCCATTTTGGTAAGTTAATGGATTTAACAAAGGTTTTTATAAATTTGGCGTTCTCCAAACTTAGATAATTTGCTAAATTTTTCCCCTAAACTATACATTATGCCTGTATAATTTTAATGTAGATTCAAAACTTCTCATGTAATGTACTAAAACATAAGACTCAAATCTACTCTACTCATCTATGGAAGCAAATTCACGATCAAAAACACATATCAAAAACATGCATCGTGATTTAACACACATACACAAACATTTATCTAGGGGAAATCAATTTCTCAAAACCCCTTACTATCTGTATTGGGTTAATAAAAGAATCTGGATGAATACAATATTCTTGCTCAAGCCTGAGCACAACTTGCACAAGTATCTTCTATCATTTGCTTGGCCAACTTAACCTGACCAATACTTAGCCAAATTATAAAGCCTCCCAGATATGAATTTTTGTGTTGTTCCTTGAGGAATTAGCCCCTATTTCGAAGGAAATTCCCCCTATTTTCTTGGGCAACTCCTCTAGGTTTGTCCTTTGACCAATACAATGAACTATACACTCAATCTAGTATATAATTAATCGTACACTACCTTGGAAACTCCACCACAATCAGTAAATTCGAATTATATGCATGCATGAGCTAACTTAGGTTGATTAATTAGTTATTTGGATGATCATTGAGTGTGGTTGAAGTTCCATTTCCACAACTTGACCTTCCACTAGTTCCTCCAACAGTTAGAACTAGTTTAACTGAACATAACTCAAGTTAATTGAATTAAATTGCTACAACTGAAATTAACCCAACCTATTTAGGAATCATTGTACACAACTCAAGTTCATGCCCCCAACTCAAATTAACTAAGCTAACTGAGTGATGACAACTATATCACCTCATTTAACTCATTCAAGTTGTTTTTTGATGTTGAATTTCGAATTTATTCAATTTTAATTAAGGAAAAAATAAAAATTAAGACTTTCTTGTTGCATTTTCAACACTCCCTCTCAGTAAGAAAGGGATTCACAACTACCCTGATCCATCACTTCTGGAATGTACTGCATGCAACACTTCTCACTGTTGTTGTTTCTACTGTAACATTTGCAACCAAAAAGCATCCAAAAAAAAAAACTGAATCGATTGTGTTTGCAATTGTCTACTAGGAAAACTATGTTGTTGTTAACTGTACTACTGATCCTCCTACTTTGCTGTCAACACTCCTCTACACTCCTTAGTATCTAATTGACACTGATCCTCCTACTATTGAATATTTTGGTCCTATGTAGCAAGGTAATGATCCATGAGGAGAACACCTCAATGGACCCTGCCCAAATTTTTACACTCATGGGACTATTTCTCACATTGCCCCACCTCACACCTAGAGGGATGGATGCATGTGCTCCCTCTGCCCACTTGGCTCAAAATATCCCCCTACTGGAGGTATCACTTTATTGGATGTCTTCACTATGCCTTCGATCTTCTTCTCCATTTGTGGTTGCTCCACAACTTTCTAAGGCTCCTTCCGAGGCTTCATTCCAAGAGGTAAATCATGCTCCCTCTCAACCACCAAGTCTCCAACCTTTGTCTTACTCATAAATTCTTTTCATGCATATTCTACATCAAGTGCATACATGTTCTTGACTCATTCACCAGTCTTCTTCACCTATCCTATGGTGATGTTTCTCAGGAACGCCTCTCCTTTGTTGAATATCACATCGTAGCCATGGTCTTCCAACATCACAATGGAAACCAAATTCTTATTTAGATCTGGAAACAACATCACATCCTTGAGCCTTAGAGGGGAGCCCAACTCCCTCTGGAAGGTGACTGTACCGATATTGGTCGCGCTATACCTTTTGTCATCTCCAAACTCAATGTTCTGCTTGAGGTCTTTCTCCTCCAAGTCACTGAATAAATCTTTATTCCCATCACCATGTTTCATGCATGCAATGAGATTAATCTCAAGCTTGAACTGTGAAGCCAAAGCTTCACCTGCTCCTGCTACTGTAAGATTGGTCTTGTTTTCCTTCTTTTATGCACACTTCATGGCATAGTTCCCGTATTCATGACAATGAAAGCACTTGATTTTAGACAAGTCTTTTTTCTTTCCCTCTAGGCTAGAATTAGCCTCATCTTGGGACGTCTTCCCCTTGGCCTTCCTTCCTTTGTTGAATAATGCAAATTCCTCTTCCTCTTCTTTGGATGAGGTCCCATCTCTGTTGCTCTGCCTTATTTCTTCCTACACTAGATCGGACCATAACCGCTCCCACTGTGGTAGTTTTTCTCTACCATTTACCAAATATTGATAACTATGTCAGCTCTTGGGAGGACCCAACAGAGATAGATATACAAAATATTCTTCAGGAACATTAACATTGACCTCGCCAAATTCATCACGACATTGTGTAAACCTACTCAAGTACTATGGAATTGGTTCATTATTTTGCATCTTTATGTTTTGAAGCCTGTCCTTGAGCGCCAGCTTCCTCTGGTCGCTACTATTTTGGAAAATATTTGTCAATTATTTCCACATTGCATATGGAGTCTCTTTCCCGTGGAGATTAGAGACAATATGGTCTTGTACTCCCTCCAATATGTTTCTCCTTGCCCTAGCAACACACTTCTTCCATTCTACTAGATTCTGAGCATCAGTTGTTGCTGGTCTCGGATCATCATTATCAATGTAGTCCTTCAACTCATTATCCACTAGCACTTCCTCCGTATGATCCCTCCATGCAACATTATTTGAGCTACCCTCAAGAGCATACTTGATCCTTAGTCCATTGAAATTCATCTTCTCAATCCTATAGAAATCCCGCAACCTGATCTACAACCTCGAACCCCCTACAATGGAAACTTCGAATTCTCTTCTCTCATGTGAATCGAGCTCTGATACCATGTAGAATTTTAATGTAGATTCAAAATTGCTCATGTAATGTACTAAAACATAAGACTCAAATCTAATATATTCATCTGCAGAAGTAAATTCACGATCGAGAACACATAAAAAACATGCATAATGATTTAACTCACATACACAGAGATTTATCTAGGGGAAAGAAACTGCTCAAAGCCCCTTACTATTTGTATTGCATTAACCAAAGAATTGCTAAATCTTGAGCACAACTTGCATAAGTATTTTCTATCCTCTTCTTGACTGACTGAACCTGACCAATACTTAGCCAAATTATCAAGCCTCCAAGCTCTTAATTCCTTACATTTTTCGTTGAGGAATTATCCCCTATTTCCAAGGAAATTCTCCCTGTTTGCTTGCTTAATTCCTCTACGTTGATCCTTTGACCAATACAATGAACTATACACTCAATATAGTATATAATTAATCGTACACTTCCTTGGAAACTCAACCACAACTGGGAAATTTGAATTCTATGCATGCATAAGCTAATTTAGGTTGATTGATTAGTTATCTTGATGATCACTGAGTGTGGTTGAATTTCCACTTCCACAACTTGACCTTCCACTAGTTCCTCCAATACTTAGAACTATTTTAACTGACCATAACTCAATTTAACTGAATTAAATTGCTACAACTGAAATTAACTCAACCTAGGATCCTAAAATTTAGGAATCATTGTACACAACTCAAGTTCATGCCCCCAACTCGATTTAACTAAGCTAACTGATTGATAACAACTATATCACCTCAATTAACTCATTCAAATTGTTTGTTGATGTGGAATTTCGAATTTATTCAATATCAATTAAGGAAAAAATCAAAATTGAGACTTTCTTGCTACATTTTCAACACTGCCATTCTTGCTATAAAATTGTTCATGCCTTTGTTCTACACATTTTAGTGCTTCGCTGATTTAGTTCTAGGATACCAAATTTTGGTGTAATTCCAAATATCACCAATTTTTTGGACTATTTCATGTTAGTTCTTCAACGCAGGCCTGGAGTCACTTTGTTTTAGACCCAAAAGGTTTTAATTATTACTTCAAAATAGTCTTGGGCCCAAGCGCTTAACACTACAAAACCATTACTTGTAACCTTTTGTTGGGTCCTCTCTCTTTAGCCTTTAGGGCTTAATTAACACTGCTAACTATCTACGCCTATGGTTTTGTCACTTTCACAAAACCAAGCGCTAGTCCTAAGATTTATCCCCCATACTTATTCCTTGTACACCTTTGAAATCCTTTTGGGGTCGTTCCTCTTGGGTTATGTGTCCCATGAGGACCCACCTTCTCCACATGTGCTCTTTTTATTAGTCATCGGATCCTACTTTTCATGCCACCATATCCCAATTCCTCTTCAGCCCGTAGAGTCTTACATTACCACTCTCTTTGTTGCCTCTAGGGTCCCTTCTCTGGGATGACCTGTTCCTGTGGGAACCACTTGTTCCACAAACACTCTCCATTGTTGTTGTGCTTTCCACCTATGATCGAGCATGTCTTGGATCCCTTTTAGCCCGGAGAATATTGCATGACTGCTAACTTTTAAACCTCTAAGGTCACCCTTCAGGGATGACACGTACAAACCAGTTGTGTCTCACCTCTGCCAGTGTGCCACGTGTCACTCATTTTTGGCCTGGTTGGGTACCTAAAACTGTCACTATCCCATTGGTACTAATTTTTGTCTACTTGCCATGTGTCACTATCCCATTGGTGCCACATTATTATTGATTTCATCATCCAAATGTGCATTTGTATCACCTCTATTGGCCAATGAAAGTGTGTCATGTGTCTTCCTTTTATTCTTCCATGTTGTCAAGGGTACGAAGGCAGCGGGGTCTCGGGCCTTAGGTTTTTGAGGAATTTATTTGTTAAATATTGTGTCGTCCAACCTTTCCATTTCCTCTTGGCTCCTTCTTCCTGCGCCTTCCTCTAGCTCCTCTGGGGTCGGACCTCTAGGGTGAGCTATCAGTGGAATCCTTTGAAGTGTTATGACTTCCTCCAATGACCATATCTTGTGCCTGCAGTGTCACGCTCCATGTACTCCTGACACTTCATCACCATTCAAGCCTCACATTACAACTGAACTTTATCTTTTCCGGGGAAGGACCTCTAGGGTGAGTTTTCCAGTGGGTACCTCTAGGCGTTGTTGTGTACCAATCATATCTCTTCACTTCTGTGTTGAACTAATTTATTTCCTCCCAGAATTACATCATCCTGGGAGTTAACCTTTGCACCTATATTTGTGACTTCGAGGGATCATTCATCAGGAATAGTTGTGTAGTTGGAACCTCCATCGGTCAATGAAATCTCATTCTGCTATTGTTTTGTATGTCACATCCTCCTCGATCTCCATTAGTTGCTCTGCTAACTTTTTCCAACTGCCAAATTTGTCACCAATTTGACCTTACCACCATATTTAGGGTTTCAACTTTGACCTTTGGGCTTGTCACCCTCGACTGATAATAATTTATGATCCAGGAGGCCATTTACAAAATTATATATTCCAATGGAAAGACATTTCAGATCTTTATCCATTTGAGTTGGTCCCAAGCACACTTGAGCTAATCTGTTGAATTGAAAATTGGCTTCAAATTCTTTGCACCCATTGTTTCCTTTACCATCATCTTCTTTTCCTTCGCCATCAATGACAACATACTTCTAACATGTTTTTCTTACTACATCGTTGATTTATTTTTGTTGATACTACTTTATGTTTTTCAAATGCATGATTAGAATCACATTTTTGCAAGAGTAGACTAGGATATTAATTTTTGCAATATTTATCTATTTATAATTAAAAGTTAGTTTTATCTTTTGTAAACTAGCATAGTATTTAATTTCTCCAAAATTATTTTATGCAATTAATTCAGTTGTTGAAATTTATTTTAACTGAGTGATTTCTCCAACCTATGATTTCCCCTTTCACTTGAACAAGGATACCTTTATTTTTCATCAAATAATATGCATTGAATATTAAGAAGGAATGTGGCTTGCATATATAGTGTGTGATACATATTAAGTTTGTATGGACCCCAGTTGACATAGTAAAGCCAAGACCTTTAAGGATACATCATTGTTATAGGAATAATGAGGGCCACCACTTTTTGGCGTCTTTGCCAAGGGAAATTATAAGTAGTAAATTTATTTTGAAACATTTTCTTTCACAAAAATAAGTTTTGAGGACTTTATAAAAGAAAAATATAGAGCATTCAAGACCCTATCAGAAAGACGTAATTCTCCATCTCGTTATACAGTGGTTGAATATGAAGATCAACTAAGTACTTTTAGTTTCCTATTGGGGAAACCAATATACAAGTTAGGATGAATAATATCAATCCATATGTACTCCCTCTCTTTTATGGATCGACAACAAAATATCCTGACAATTTTTTTTTTGAGTTTGTTATAGTATGTAGGACTTATGACTATACCAAAAATGAGAAAAAATTCCAACTTTCCCCTTTCACTTTGAAAGATGCAACCCTAAGATGGTTCATGAATCTCGAAGGGAACATCGTTACTGGTTGGGAGTAGATGAAACGAACCTTCAAAAAAAAATATAGAGACTATTGCAGGGCTCGAGATATAAGGGATGAGATATTTAGAATGGCCCAAGAAGACAATGAATCGTTGGATGATTTAGAATAGAGATTCCAATTAAGTTGAAAAAGGGCACATAATTGTACCCTATATGAAGACTCTATGAAACTTGTCTTGTTGAGAGGAGTAATGGAATATTTTATTGTGACACTTAATCTCTTGGCTAATGGGGACATCCACTAGATATATTATGAAACCATCAAGCAAGTATTCAAAAACCATTCCAAAGAAGAAAAGAAAGGTATATCTAGTAAAAGTATGGTAAGTCCTTCCTCTTCCTCCTCTATATGTACAAAAAATGAAATAGGATGAATTTTAGAATATATGAAGATAGAAATAATGCACTTACTAGCCTTATATATGGACACATTATTGGATAAAAATAAGGAATAATAGGTAGAAAGGGTATTGACTACCTTTTGTCCAAAATACACTAAAATGCACCCTTTAATTGAATGCCCACTTAACAATGTAGAGATATGTGCACTCTGTGAGGAACATCATCCTATTAACAAATGTTTGTCTTTGCCACATTTTAAGTCTATATATCATTCAAAGGAAGCATGGAATAAATATGATTCATCGACCAAAAGAGGCCATTAGCACCAATACCATATCAGCAAGGAATGGTCTGCAACCCTTCACAATATTTCAATAATTACTATGCATAGTTTCAAACCCGGCCCTCATGTCCACTTAATCCTTCACCTTTGGCTATGCTTACACCATGGAAATACCCAAAATAATCTATTTTCTCTATTTACCAACAATTCCTAAACCAGCCTCCTCAATAGAGTAATTCTTCACAAGGGTGGATGCCTCCAATGGCTTAGCCGTGAACCTTAATTCCTCCTCCTCAATAGCCTAGCATACCTCAAAATAATACTCCACCAAAGTAACCTCTTATTCCTATCCAACCCAATCCAAACCCCAATAATAAGCAGGCCCAACCTATTTACAATAGTGAGAATACTTACTAGATGTATTCCTTGGAAGATTAGAAAATCAATTTAGATCAAAAAAATCTCGCAAGAGCCTACTCCTCCTCGATGAGAGGATATAGAAGAGAAAGGGAAGGAAGATACCCCTATACAAATTTTTAAATTTGCTGTCCTTTGAGATAATTGGGGTCAATAATTATGCCAAAGCATCTATAATGTTTTGTTTTGTTTTGGAATTTTGGATGACCAATGTATAAAATAAATTTTGCAAACAGTTTTACTTAAATATTTTAAATAATATCAAAAATAATACTAAGGGTTGCTTGTTTATCTCACAGAGTGATTTAAGATTTTGTGAATGGTTAAGTAGACTTATGTAAGAAGATAAGTAGACTTAGGGCAGTATGATACGGGGAAGGGTATGGATAAAGAGACTGCTATGAAATCTTGAAGAAAGCTCAGGTTGAGCTTTCCCTTGGAAGCACTGGGAACCATGGGCATTGAGTCATGGTGTTTGTTTCTAGTTTTATGCTTTCAGTCTTTGTGATTTGTTTATGCTTGATTTTCAGTTTTGTTTATCTTTGTGCACGATCATGCCACGTTGTTGCGGTGTCGTATTGTTGTTAGTTTTCATGGATTTCTTCTTGTTTGTCTCTTGTTCTTTCCTTTTATGTTTTGGGAGTCTTTTTAATTGGTTGTGAAAGAGGAAAGTTAATGGATCTCGGAGAGAGTTGTGTGGTACCCAACAAGTAATGAAAGACATAGATGAAGCTCGATGCACTAGTAAGCACAGTGAAAGGTAAGAATATGACAGTCAGTTGGATTGGTTGGGTCCATTGTGGTAAATGGACGGTGGAAGTACATACATGAGAAAGCAAATAGAAAAGGTAAAGAAAATGGATCTGAGGTGTTAGATGCCTTGGCTATGTCGGGAACTGTTGTTCTCATGGTTGTGCACGTGTGCACATATAAAGAAAGTTCTCTTGACCTTGACCTTATTTTATATGCTAATTATGATGTGATCATCATTATGTTGGTGTTTATATGTGTATACATGTATGTATGTTTGTATTATGTGTCTGACAGGGTCGTCATGGATCATGGTTGCTTGATGCTAAATGTTTATATGTATATATGTGTGTATGCATGTCATTGTCTGACATGATGATGATTGTTTTATGCTAATGATTATATATGTATCTATCTATCTATCTATGTCACTATATGACAGGGTTGTCAGGGATCATTCTTGTGGAGGAATGATTGCTTATGCAGGTGAGTGGCATGAAGAGGTTCCTAGCTATGAGGAATCAAGTGGCAGAGTAGTCTTAACAGATCTATGAGGTCGGTATCATGCAGATATAATTTAATGTTATATGCTCATACTATTCCTATGTTTATGTTATGGACAGGTAATGCTGAGGGGTACATCGGAGGAGTGAAAGTGGTGTGATCTGTGACACGCTAAGATAAGCATGGATAGTGGAAAGAAACTACAAGAAAGGTTTCTTGGGGGCTCAGTGTGTGGTCTATGGATGTGCAGTACTATTGTTGTGTGTTTGTTGCGCATGTTATATATTCAGTGATTGTACCTATGGTGATGTGTACATGTAACATATGTAGTATTGTGTACATATGATGTTGTATGTCTATTGTATATATGGTGTTGTGTGCATATTGCATATGCAATGCAAGGTATAGATGGTGCTATGTATATGTTGGATATGCGGTGTTGTGTACATTCTGTATTGTGCGCATGTTGGATATGTGGTGTTGTGCACATGTTGGATATGCACTGTTGTGTACATATGGTGCTATGTACATGTTGTATATGTAGTAGTACGTACACATGGTGTTGTGTGCATGTTGTACATATGATTCTATGTACATATAGTGTTGTGTGCATGATTGTACATGTGGTGTTGTGTGCATGTGGTATTGTGTACATGTTGCAAATGTGGTGCTATGTGGAGGTGGTGTTGTGTACAACTGGTGTCGTGTACATGTCGTGCATGTGGAGTTGTGTACATTTGGTGTCATGTACATGTCATGCATGTGGTTTTGTGTACATATGGTATGTTGTACACATTGTACAAGTGGTGCAGTATACATTTGGCGTTGTGTACACGTTGTGCAGGTGGTGTTGTGTACATGTGATGTTGTGTACAGGTGGCACTGTGTACATGTTGTGCATATGGTACTGGTATACATGTGGTATTATTTGCATGGCATATATGTTGTGTTGCGGGATTGCACTATATGTAGATGTATTGTATTATACACCGAGTACAGGTGTATGTATTGTGTTGTGTCATACACTGAATGCAAGTGTATGTGTTGCGTTGAATGCCTGAATGCAGATGTATGTGTTGTATGTCTATGTAGGCGTATGTATTGTGTTGTATTGTACACCAGGTGTGGGTGTATGTGTTGTATGTCGGTGTAGGCGTATGTATTGTGTTGTATTGTACACTGGGTGTAGGTGTATGTGTTGTATGTCGATGTGGGTGTGTATATTGTATGGTGTTGTATGTCGTATGTGGGTGTACATGTCATGATGTACACTGTGTGTATGTGTAATTAATTAAAGAGAAGCAAGGTAATTGGGTGCTTATCAGGTGTGGCAACCAATCTGGTGTGTGTACAAAAGAACAAAGGCAGAAGTAAGGACCGATGAAGGATAAGTATCAATATTTTATTTCAGTTATATTATGCATGTGATCTAGGATTATGACTTATGATGGTTACATGTGATTTATGATTATGGTTTATGATGATTACATGCAAATCATGATTTTAAGTTATGATGGTTGTGTTTCGAGTTAACGAGATATGATACATTTATACATGAGGATTTGAACAATGTTACCGATGAAATAGGTAACCGCAATGTTACCTACTTTTTTTTGGTAGCATAAAAAGCACCCGATTTTGAAAAGTGGTGATGCAGAATCACCATTTTTTTTTGTGTACATTTTTGACACTCTAATATTTTATTTATGAAGTATGAATATTTGTTTTAAAATGTTAGTGATTTTCATGCTAATTTTGAAATGTATTGATGCAGCATCAACTTTTTTTTTTAGAGCGGTGATTTTCATGCTAATTTTGAAACGTATTGATGTTGCATCAACCTTTTTTTTTTAGAGTGGTGATTTTCATGTTGGTAATAAAACACAAAACTTAGATTAAAAATATATATATATAAAAACAATAAAAATGTAAAAAAAACAAAAATAGCTCGTAAAAATAAAAAATTTAAACAAAAATATTTGAAAATTATATCAAAGGAAACGACAAAATTTGAAAACAAAAACACATAATTTAAAGAAAAACAAAAAATCAAAAATTGACCAAAAAAATTTAAAAAAAAATACATCAAAAACATTTTTTTCTAACTTATTAAAAAAAACCATATAATAAAATATATATATATATATATATTTAAAAAATTAAAAATAATTAAAATTACAAAATTAAAATTTAGATTAAAATAAATAAATAAATAAATAAATTTAAAAATTTAAATCAAAAATAATAATAATAATATGAAAAAAAATTCAAATTTTAAAATTAACAAACAAACAAACAAACAAAAATTAAAATTGAAAAAGAAAATTAAAAAAAACAAAAACAAAAACAAAACAAAAAACTATCATTAAAAAACAAAAAAAAATGAAAAAAACCACGTGCAAATAATTAAAAAACAAATATACATAAATTTAATGTTTTTTTTTTTAAATGAAACAATTTATAGATTTTAAAAATGAAAAACTAAATAAACGAAAAAATTTAAAAAAAAACAATTGAATTAAATTAAAATTTAATAAATAAATTTAATAAAAATTATTAACCAAAAAAAAGAGCAAAATTTAATAAAAATTATTTTTAAAAAAATCAATAAAAAAATAATAAAATAAAAACAAAATTAAAAAAAAAAAACATAACAAAACAAAAAAAAACAAAACAAAATTTATTTTAAATAAAAAAATTTAACTAAAAAAAAAGTTTTAATTTTTTGAAAAAAAAAAAATTTAAAATAAATAAATAAACTTAAAATTAAAAATTAAAAAAAAAATCGATTTAAAAAAAAAAAAAACGAAACGGGTGGTGGTGGTGGGGGCAGTTGGGCCGCCCCAGTTGGAGTCAAATTTAATATATTTCCTTAAATTTAATTTCTTTTTATTTTTTATTTTTTATTTTTAATTTAATAAGCATTTTCTTTTTCTTTTTTAAATTTAATTTCTATATTTTATTTTTTACAATTTCCTTCTTTTTTTTAACTTGTTTTTTTTTTTAATTTAATATTTTTATTTTGTTTTTATTTTTATTTTTTAATTTCTATATTTTTTCAATTTTAATCTTAAATTTTTTTATTTTTTTATTTTTTTTTTCCTTAAATTTTAGGTTTTTTTTAATGTTTGAATTAAAATTTTTATTTTGTTTTTATTTTTATTTTATTTTATCTTCATATATTTTTAAATTTTAAGCTTTTAAATGTTTTTATTTTTTAAATTTATTTTTTTTCTTAAAATTTAGGTTTTTTTTTAATGTTTGAATTTTAAAAATTAAAAAATATTATTTCTATTTTTAAAAATGCCAAAAGTATGACACAATTTTTTTTTTTTGTTATTCCAGCATCAACTTGTTTTGTTTTGAGGGTGTTTTTTCAATCCTTTTTTCAAGAAACAATTTTGTTTTTACCATAATTTTATAAAATGTTGAAATTTGACCTTCAAAAAAAACGAAGTGCGTTCTGGAATACACACTTTTTGTTTTTGGGGTGTTTTTTCATGTTTTTTGAGTCTTTTTGGGCTAGAATTCCCGTTTTGAGGTCAGGTTACCTATTTGATCGATAACAGTGTTTTTGATCAAACAACTAGTTTAACTTGTTGTCTAATCCGTACTTATGCAAGAACGTAATAAAATACAAAAACACACATAAGCACAGAGATACAGCAAAAATAACACTTCATCTCATTAATATCAAATAACTGAAATATGCTTACAGACATAATCGAAATAAGTTAGCTATGGCATTGGTAGCTTATCTTTGAGAAGATATGTGGTAGCTATAGGCCTCTGAACTATCATTATAATGAGGCTCAAGGGCATTTTTAATATTGAACAACATAGGAAAACCTTAAACAACCAAAATCCTAACCCCATGAGATGAAACACCAAGATTTTTTGGGCCCCGTTGGGGTTAGTTGAGCGGCCAACTTCCCGGGGTCGTAATTTGGTCATATTATCTCCGTTTGGTGCCTACGATATATCATCAAAAATTTCTCTCCGAGTACTACAGGTTTTATCACAGGGATATGCCTAAGGCTATGGGCTTATTGCAGACCTCAAAAAAATTCTGTTTTGCGGGTCAAAACTGCTTCGGAAGTTCAGGACCCGAAAAACTGCTAAAAATAGTAAATGCTGCTATAAAAAATGAAACTGATGAAATTGACTGGAGGTCTAGGTGTAATAGGTGGGTGGCCACCAATATCCACCTGGATCATTCCTCCCCCCTTAGGAAGGAATGGTCCCCATTTCTTGCAGAGCCTCCACGATGTGAGGAAATTTCTATTGAACCTGGTCCCTGGTGAACCACTTGCCCTGGTGGAGGAGTTGGCCTGCTTTGACAACTTGATATAGTTGGATCCTCTTCTGGTGTGTGTTCTTGATCTATGTGTCCATGATCTGATTAGTTGTGGCTTTTTCCATGCAGTCTAGGTTTAAATCTGTTGGTGTGAGTTTTTCTTCCATATCGGATGTGTCCAGTAGAGGTAAAAATTAGGGCCGAAGGCGATCCACATTAAACACTGGGTGCATACCAAGGAATGGTGGAATAATGAGCTCGAGGGCATTGCCCCCTACAACCTTAGTGATGGTGTATGGCCCATACCGGAGCAGGAGAAGCTTGCGGCGAGGTCTAGCGAGGGGCTCCTTCTGTAAATGTAGCCACACCTTGTCGCCCACCTAGAAGTTGTGTGGCACCTGATCTTGATCATGTCGTTTCTTGTACTTAACATTGGCTCTATTCGATATGTAAGAACCTGTTGGAAGATGTGTTGAATGTTCTCAATGAAACTATTCCCCTTGTCCTCTTCAGACTTGACATGAGCTGAATTTGCCTAAGTAGCCACAAATGGCATGGATATGCCAATGGGACATAGGGCTTGAATCCCAAGCCCACCTAAAAGGGTTGTGGCAGGTTGAGGTGTGGAGAGCCCGGTTATATTTGTGTCGTACATAGGGGAGGCTCTCATCCCATGTGTGTGGATGCTTTGAGTGTACATGTGTATAATGTGTACAATCATCCTGTTGACGACCTCTGTCTGTCCATCGGTTTGGGCATGGAAAGTTGTGAACTTCGTGATCTTGGTGTCCATCATCGACTAGAGGTTGGACCAAAATATACTAAAACACATATCATCGACTAGAAACACAACGATACACAACATAGAATCTAAATATTGTAACCATACATCATGCAAAGAGGATGTAATTCATTGCATCAAAAACGAAGACACATGAATGAAACCATAACCAAATTCGTTTATCATTAATAATAAAAAATAAAGATACAACCCAAGGCTCTGACGCTAGATCTTCCTTTGGCGGGGTCGACAGCGGAGCACGTCTCAATGAAGCTCGTCGGGAATGGGACAAAGCTCTCTCTCTTCGGCTTGGCTCTCAAAGGCTGTCTGGCGATAGTCTCCTTGCTACAGATTCAGTTCTTGCTTCTATGACCACTAGCACTAGCTTGCTAAGGGAAAATGGCAAGCTTATATAGATGGTGGAAGGGGAGTTGGGATCCCTACAATTGTGGGATTGGCCCTATCCTCAATGAAGCTTCCATGATAGGAAGAAAGCCACCTCCCATACATGGAGATCCGGAGCCAAACCTCCCAACTCATTTTAGAGACTCGTTCAGGAGTTGGTTGGAATCAAACTTCCATCATTTATTTTTAAAAAACAATCCTTATTAAGCTTGGCGCGGGAAATACACTGGGATAGAGCGCCAGTTGGCGCGCCCTCTTTGGTGGATTTTCCCCATTGGCACGAGGGCTGAACTGGCTAGTCGCGCCAAGGCCAAAAGATCAGTTTTTAGGGTTTTTCAAAGGAAAATTTCTTCAGAGGAATGATTGTCCTTGTAAAGGGGGATGCCATGAAAGTGGTTTCAGGTTATGTCACTGCTCACGGGTCATGGAAAAGGCCCTTCAATGTGCGGCACGGTGACAAATTACTGTGTAACAGATGCCCCCTAAAGCATGAGGCCCGAGAGATAGAGAGAGGGGTGAAATGCTTTATGAGAACGTGCCCAACTGAAAACACTACCGTCGGAAAATCTACGTAGACAAATACAACAGATATCTCAAATACATGATATGTGGTATGGGCGCAGCCATCCATAACAGAGTATACAATAATCAGGATCCAAGGTATGGACGCAGCCATCCAGAAATGATCAATAAGCAGACTCAGGTATGGTCGCAGCCATCCAATCAATGAGTCACGTAACCAATCAGATAGTCCACAAAATGCACAGCCTGGATTCCATCATACAAAACCCAGGGTCTTGCGCTCCATCTCGACCTGTACAGAGTACAAGTCCTAGCATGTGAATATGTGAGCTGAATTCGAACATGCAAGAACATTGTCTGATTACCAGCCAATGATGAAAGTCGTTAACAGACGCGAGAGGAACCACCAATAATGAGGATGGCCCTCAAGGTACTATAGGTACGATCGACGGAATGTGAACAGTGATCTGGCGTCAAACACCCGCAGAATCATTCGATCGAAGGCCAATGATGAAAACCTTGAGTCAAATGCAAAGAACCTGCCATTGAGGCATGTAGGCTCCAAGGTACCTGAAGGGAGTCTCTAGATCAGCTTCTTGGATAATGAGTTGAAGTCGACAGGAAGTGACCTTGATCGAAGGTGGGCCATAGTGTTTCCCACATCATCGATGCAAGACAGAGGAACATAATGTTTGTGAATCAGGATCAGCAGAGAATCAGAGGAGGGTTGAGAACTGCAGAGGTCAACTTCTCTTGAACATATCGGCGGCATGACACTGGATTTGGCAGTATTTGACATCAAAAGATCTGAGGTCATGATGACAAGGCAGAGAGTAGATGAGTGGTCAAAAAATGATAACCCAAACCCACGGAGGCAAGCAGAAAGAGAGATTAGATGTCCCCAACCCGACACAAATGCAGACAAGTGCCATTTTCAAGAGCGACATACTGCCGACACGATGATGATAATTGTTTCATTTTTCCCCACCATTTCTAGCGAGTACCCCAATTATTTTTTAGAACAAGCTTGAAGGGGATAGCATCTGCTTGTTATATAATTTTTTCCTTCGGACAAATCCATCCTAGTACATTTAACGAGCCCTAGGAAGGAGGAACTCGAGTTTCGTCATTATGACAGAATCTGATATCATCAGGTTTTAACGAGTCTGACAAAAGAAGAACTCAGCGTCTTTTCATGTTTAGAGAGTTTGAAAATATAGTGGAAAAGTGAACTCCAACAGTCCCTTTTCGTAAATAGTTCCTCAAATCCGAAAAGCTAGAAAACTATGTCTGAGAAAACATCCTAGTTGCGATAGCCTAGGGTATTCCTTTTTCGTAAATAATCTATCCCAACCCGAAAAAGGGGTAAACGTATACTGGGTAGATTTCGTTTCGTAGCCAATTTAACAAGATCAAAACGACAAGCGACTCGGCAATCTTTTCATGTTTATAGAGTCAGAAAAGAGCTGAAAGAAGACTCCAATAGTGACTTTTTCATGTTTTTACCGAGTCCGAAAAAGTATAAAATACAACTCGTATCGTCATCCTAGTCGCGTGAAAACTTGTTGCTGCACAAGAAAGCAAGCGTAAAACCCATTTTTCAACAAAATATAATAAAATAATGGAAATATAAGCTTAAAACCCTAATTTGATCTTGAAAAGTTATAAATATGCCAAAAATAGTAAAAGCATATTTACTTTTACTTTTTACCTCTTGTGGAGAGCAACAGCGAGTTTTTCCTGTGCGAATTTGTGGTGACGATTGTGGATGATCCAGTACATCATTTTAGTTCTCGTTTTTTCGAGGTAAGAGGCGCTCCCCTTAGCTATGTTTTTATCCACTTTTCATAGAATTCCACTGTGATTTTTGATCCTTGAGGGGATATTTTCAAATTTAGGGCTCGCCCAATTGGCGCGGGTATCAGGCATGGACCCGCCCCCAATTGGCTCCTTTTTGCAAAGGGGTCGCACCAGTTGGCACGACTGTCAGCAAAACAGTCGCGCCAATGGTGCAACCTAAATTTCTGCTCAATTTTTACAAAAATTGAACCAATCATCTATATTTTTGAGAGTTCAAGGGATCTAATAAAGTGTTTGTGACCATTTTGGTGTAGATACATAGTCACAATGGTGATAGAATGGAAAGAAAGGGAACATAGTGAAGAAGATGAAATGGCCATGGAGAACGAGGCATGTATGAACGCCCTCCGGGATTGTGGCTTAAAAAATTTCTTCTTAACACCATGTCTCAGGGCACAACCTAAATTACTGCAGTACTTAATCAGTATTTGGGACGAGAACGAAGAGAATTTTAGGCTTCGAGACCAAGTGTTGGAGCTCGAAATATCCGATGTTTACTTCATAACTGGATTGTCTCGGAGAGGTCCAGTCCCGATCATGACAGGTACTAGGCCCTCGGGGGAGAAAATGTCAATGGTAATGGAGAGAGTGTGCATAGGGGCACAGACAGGATCAGGAAGCAGGAAAGTCGACATCCACAGTTCCCGATCTAGCACTCAGGGTGGTGCTCCATACCATTACGTGGGCTGCGGGGTCGCAGGAACTACATGAGGCTACTAAAACATAGCTCCTCTTAGCATCTGAATGCATGAACCCAACACTATTCGATTGGGCCACTGCTGTAACAATGAACATCAAACGGCAGTTGACAAAGTCTAAGAAGGCCAAACTGAAGCAGTTTGTGTACGGATCTATCTTGGTGTCATTCATCCTTGAACGGTTACCAATCATCCAGGGCCAAGGGGCGATAGTTGCCGAGCCACCATTGAGGGAGCCACGGATGGCTCAATGGGCAGCACTCATGCCCAGATCAAGAGGGGGCCAACAAATGTCATGGAGGCCCGAGTTCTTTGTATGGCTTCGGCGACAGCTGATCGTCGTAGAGGATTGGCCTTATGCTGGTACTGACTTCATGGGAGACCCAGATCTTCCACTCACGGAGGGAGAAGACTGGGATGAGGAGCTAGGTAAGACTTTTTTGATTTTGTGTATTTTATGATTTTTTTTTTTTGGATATACATGCATGTCTTAACAAACAATCCTATGTGTGCGCAGATGTTGGCCTAAAGAGGCCTGTCGGGATGTCGCCCATCGCACGAAGGACTCCGCTTGCCTATGACCCTCAAGGGGAGGGTGGCGAGGGGAGTGAGCTAGTGCAGAACTTGGAGGGAATCGCCCGTAGGATCCCAGATTATGCTCGTCTAGCAAATGTCCCATTGGCTTATCAGAGTCACACCGTGGGGGTGCCTAGTCACCTTCATCGTTTACTGAGGCGATTGATGTGGGCAGTGACACGCTACCATGAGCACCACGTTGATTAGTCATCTAGGATTTTCATTTGCACATTTTTGAGAGACATGTTGTCTCCGGCTATTATTAAAACAGACATGTATATTTTTGGAATTTTATGTGATGCACACAAACTGCAAATATATCTATATCTATTTCTGGATGGATCTTTTTACATATGATGATGTTTTTTAATATATTATGCAAATTTCAAATGATCTAATGGAAAAAGTTCACAAAATGCATTACCACACAAATCACATTTTATTTTTACACAAGCTTAAAAGCACACATGAAAACACACATGCAAACTATGCTTGGAATGAAAACGAGCATGCCCCCCAGCATGGTGACTCAATTCGAGGTACATGCCCCCCAAGCTTTAGTCCATAGAAAATGGAGTGAAGGTTCAAGACACAAGAGATTTGGTCTAAATATAACAAAACTCGAATTGAACGGGCTCGTGTTTCATTATTTTAACGAGGTCGACACACTTAAAAGAACTGTCCTCGTAGCCGCTTGTTTCATTGTTTTAGGAGCTTGACACAAGAAGAAGAACTATGCTCCGACGAGCTCAAAGGAGGAGGCTCAGGAGGGGGATAACCAGATACATCACGCTCGATACAATTAGACATTTCCCCCAGGCCGGGCATAAACGAGGAACGATGATGTCCATCGCTCCATGGAAGATCTTCAAGAGACATCGTTTCAACGATAGCTCCATCAGAGGGGAAGACTTCTCTTAAAGGATCAGGCGAATCTGCATCGCCGAGCCAAGGGGATTGAGAATATACATCTAGATCCATGCTCGAAGGAGCATGTTCAGGAGGAGGAGGATCTGATGCAGCGACTATCTCGCAGTAATTGATCTCAACTAGAGTTAAAGGCATCGATTCTCCGAAAGAGGTCACCTGTTCAGGCGAAGGGATGATCCAAGGGTCGTCTGACCTAGAGATCATGTTAACTTGAATGGTGTGCGGTGGTGGCGTGGGAAAAATACCCATGAGGACGGGGTCCTTGAAAAGACCGGGTCCTACACTGTCGGGGGGATTGGGGATTTGATCCACGTAAGGTACGTTGTTCTCGGAGGATGAGGTGAAGAAATAAAATTGATCAACAGTGATAATTTTTCCCTCATGAGGAAACTTCAGAAGCCGGAAGAGGGTGGACGGAACACATAGCATGGCGTGAGTCCAGCTGCGACCAAGAAGAATATTTTAGTTGAGCTTGGCGTCAACCACTTCTACTTCTACATTGATTGTCTTACCCTGTAACGTAATCGGTAAACTCTCGAGAACACCCAGGGGTTTTGATTCCTGACCATCAAATGCCTCTAGGGCATTGAAAGATGAAGTAAGAGCTGGAGAGCCAATGGCCTTCCAGCAGGCAGATGACATAACACAGGTGGAAGCACCTTTTTCCACAACGGCTCTGTGGATATTAAGGCCGTTGATACCGACTTTTATAACGAGAGCAATTTGATGCAGAAGTCGGGGGACAAAATTTTCTAGGTCGAAGGTGAGCAGACTAGAATCGACAAGATCAATTCCACCGATTGCAGACAACAGAGCTTTCCGTTGCGATAGGCAACTTTGAAGCACTTCCAACGCAGACATTGCGGAAGGCGCCTATGCCAAATCCTCAACAATGTTGTAGTGCTAATCGGCACGAGCGTTTGGATTATAGGAATATTTTCGCATAACACCTTTAGAAGGTGGCCTCACAACAGGTTCAGCGCTGGGCTTCTCAATTTCTAAAGGACCGGAGACAAGTGGGGGAGGTGGGCCATCAAAGAATTCCTTCCCAGCTGCCTGGCGTGATCCAACATAATCCTTCGAGCACGTAGCAATCGAAACAGGTGCAGCACCATTCATCATAAAAACTTGGGACCCAAATGGTGCAAATGGTGAAGGCTGCTCAACCATCTGGGTCTGCTGAGATGGGAATGGTTCTTTGAGAACTGCCGGAGTCCCTTTGGAGCCTTTCAGAAGTTGACTAACTTCAGATCGTCAGGGACAATCTTTGGTATAATGATCTCCTTCACAGATAAGGCAGGGGTACTTCGGTTTGCGTTGGGAACCAACGTCAGCACGAGGTTTAGAAGACTCTGGTTTCGGGGCATCGGGTTTGGATTTTCCTTTGCCCTTCTTCTTCCCTTTGGAGGCCTTTTTCGTAGGATTGGCCTGAACGGCATTGACCTCCGCAGTCTTACCAGAATTTGGAGGGGCGGGAAGAGCAGAATTATTGGAAGAATTCGACTTCTACTTCCCATTAGAGGACTTCCGAGAAGTATGAGAAACGGAACCAATAACACCGTCCACCGATGGGGTAGCTGGTGCTTTAGAGGTCCCTGGCCATGGGGCATCAATCAAGATATCATATAGCGTGCTAGACTGAGAGTACACCAAATCAAGGTATTGGGCACGAGCGATGGCTTGTTCTTCAGTCACACATGCCCCCATAGCAATATCTTGAGCGATCTTTTTAACGAAGGAGGTAGTGAACCAATGAGTTAGAAGCTGATCAGGTATATCAAACTTGATCAGTCTACGATGACGTCCCCACTCGTGAATATGATCAGATATGTGGGTGGCTTTATCCTGCTTGAGAGAAGTCAAGAGATGCGTCCCAGCTTCGTAACGAACCGGTAACTGTAAATGTGTCAGAAAAGCCATAGCTAACGTATTGAAGTCTTGAAAGATACCGTGGGGTAGTTCTATATACCACTTAGTGGCAGCACCGGTAAGAGTGCGCTGGAAAATACGCAGACGAATTGAATCATCCACCCAAGAGTTCGAAGAACACCATAGATGGTAGGTCATGACATGAGCTTGGGGGTCCTCTCCAGCTTTACCTTCAAATTTAGGACAGCCACCAGGCACCTTGGTGGGAACCGGAGGCCAATAAGTATTGTGAAGAATCGGATCATTGGTCAATTTAGATACGTCCGACAATTCCAATGTGGCGAGGAAAGGCAACTGAGGATTGAAAGGCCCTCAATAAGGACCTGTACCTATACTCCACCCTGGTTGAGCATAGCTTTTCCCCCATTGGTTCTGTCCTGGAGGATTCTGACCATAGGGGGTATAAGCCGTATAATTGGTTGGATACGGTTGCTGATAACCAGTGTAAGGGGGTTGATAACCGGGGTACTGACCCTGATTATATGTAGGCCCTGTTTGATCAGTGTATGGATTTGGCTGCTGAGTATAGGTATAGCCTGGTTGTTTAAGATAATAAATAGAACCTTGGGGCGGGTTGTAAACCGGTCGAGATTGACCTTAAGGTAATAACCGCCTTGGGGTTGAGCGGGCTGTTGGTAAGTGGGGCCTTGCTGAGCCTGATAAGTTGGGTGCACAGGCGGATTCGACTGTGGCATAGAATAAATCGGCTGCTAAGCAGGGTTGACTGGATGTGCAGGTTGGCCTGGTTGAACAGGTTGACCTGGCTGAGCGGGCTACCCTGGTTGAACAGGTTGACCCGGGTGAACAGGTTGTCCTGGTTGAACAAGTTGACCTGGCTGGTAGAGGACACTAGGTTGGCACGGCTGAGTCGGTTGGTCGTATGGCGGGATGGGGCCAGGTTGTGCCTGATAACCAGGTTGACCTATGGCAGGACCATAAGATGGCCCTGGTTGTGCAACATTCAGACCGATGGGAAACTGAGGTTGCTGAGGTTGCACCATAGGTTGGGAAGGGTGGATTTTCCCCCCAGGACCGTACAACAGTCCAGGTTGACACCCTGGTTGGCCTGTGGGTCCTTGAGGTTGCCCTGGTTGGACCACAGAGTGAGGCTGTAAAGGTTGACCTTGAGGGTTGTAGGATTTCCCTTGCGGACCATACAACAACCCCTGCTGGCCTGAAGGTTGGCCCTGTAAGGGTTGTCCTTGCGGGTCATATAGATAACCAGGTTGGCTCGAAGGTTGGCCCTGAAAGGGTTGTCCTTGCGGGTTAGAAGGTTGCCCAGCTTGGGCAGATAGGAAACCTTGGACATACTGATAAGCCTCTGGAGCAGGAAAACGTAGAGGGTTTCCCTGCTCATCATACTGGTATGGAAAAACATAAACAAGGGTACCATCTGGTCCATAATGGGAAAAATAAGGAAGGTTGGGATCTTGGGAGGACTAACCAACCTCGGAGTTCGACGGCTGTAAATACAATCGATACTCCTCAGGAGAGATATTCTCCAGAATAGCAAACGCTATGTAGACGTCTTCAGGAAGTGACGCGGTCCTGATGGACTGAGTAGTAACAGCGGGTGTAGATGCGGATATGCAGACAGTAGGCCTAACAGGTACTGATGTGACCTGAGGAGATGAAGTGAGAGGCGTCGATGGCGACATCTTTAACGAAGGTATAACCGGCCTCGTGGACGGAGTCAATAATCCCATGGAAGCCACAGCGGCCACTATCTAACTTAAGCATCTATATCCCGGTGGAAGCGAAGGACCAAGTGAAGACATGACGGAAGACTCAGGGTTGTTCTCTGGAAAAAGCTGGTAATATTCACCACATGTAGGAATTTCCTCACTAGGAGAAGGACTGGGTGAGTCCATATCTAACCCTACCGCAAGATCTTCCAAAAGACGATGAGGACTAGGAGGTATAACAGCAGCTAAAAAGGGCGAACTCGATGTAAGAGGAGGGAAATATTCCCCTACTCCAAATCCAAACCAAGCATTGGGTAAGGGCCAATTGAACGCAACTGTTCCACCAAAGGGAAGCTCAGATAGAACCGATCCCCCTTCGAGAAACTCGGACACAATAGCCTGCTGAGGTTCAGCAGAGGACTGAGAGACCTCTGACGAATTGTCTATGTAAGGACTACCAATAGATGAAACTAAGGGTTCCGCCACTGTGACAGTAACGAAAAGAGGAAGAGATCAAAACAAAATCACACGGGCTAAAACCAAGGAAAACAATCAAACGGCCAACAAAAAATCTCTAAAAGGGCGTGTGATTGTAGGTGATTAATTTTACCATACTGAAACTTGAAAATTTTACCGTTTCATGTTTTAAGAGTCGAGAAACGAGTAAAAGGTGACTCTATCTCTTTCAATTTGGAAACAAGCGTGAAAGGACAAGCGCTTGATGATCCTTTCAAATTTAATGAGTCAGAAAAGATCTAAATGACTACTCTGGAACTCTAGGAAAAAGGGTGTACTAGATATCCGTGAACTGCAATATACACCTTGGTTAAAAAATGAAAGAGAAATCAACCAAGGACTTGATGTACGTGCAGGCAATCTCCCCGAATGTTGTGTCCGGTGTATCACGGGTATAAGGCGGTAGACTCAACTTCCTACGGATAAAGGATAGCAACCTAATGGGGTATCCCTTTATATACGTGATGGTACGGGGAGCACAAGTCCGTACTAGCGTTGTCTAAAGCCAAAAGGCGAACGACAGCTATTAGGTTTAACGACGCCGAAACACGTCAATAGCCTAGACTTCTAGATATTTCGTTAATGTTTCAATGATGCCTTAAGGTAAATTGAATAAATTTTAGAGTTGATCTTCAATTATGTTTCAATTTTAGGCCCTACTAAATGTTATGTCTCAAAAATCCTCTAAATGCACACTACATGCCACTACAAATCACTTTGTTCGATGAATAGCTAACTACGGGAAGGTTGAGAGCTTTTCAAACAATAACAAAATGATCACAAAACAACCACTAGTGTCTCTAATGCACGCTAATGAAACTAAAAGATTTTCCTTTAGAGTTATATAACACTAATAATGCACAAAATTTTTCAACTTTCACTACCTAATCAAAAGCACAAAGAATTGTTTGTTTTTATTTTCAATGTTTTAGAGCAAAATGCACCAAACGAAATGAAAACTAATAAGAGATCAATTTGAGAAATGATAACGAAAGAGTAACAAGAAATTTCACTCAACACACAATCAGACCTCAAATTGACGGAGAAATCCTTAAAATCAAAGAGGAATCCGAACGAAACTCATACGAACCATGTGATCTAGGCTCGAAATAAGACAAAGCGAAACTCGAATGAGAAAGAGAGCAATCACTCAAATCATGCAATGATACAATAAAAACCAACCAAATGAATGCAAGGAGGCAAAATGAAGTTGACTGAACAAGCGAAAACCAAAAACTCCTACGGGAGGCTCAGCACACAATAGCACCTAGATGCCCTAGGGCTAGAATGTAAAACTGAAGGTAGAGGGCAAACAACCGGAGGATGGAGGTCAAACACAGTCAACAAGTACTTCAAGGCACTCAGACAGTCAGAAAAACAACACCAAAACCAAAAATCAAACTCAAAGGGCTCAAAAACAAGTAAACCCTAGCACCACACAGGGTTGGCGCGATTATTTGGCTGCATCTAGCGCCAAAACAGGGTTGGCACGGGCGCCTAACTAGCAACAAGCGCCAGCTGGCGCGACTGTCAAGCTAAAAAGCACGCCAATCGAGTTTAATAATGACAGGAATGAAAAAGAGCAATCAAAGAGTAGATCAAGTATGGTGGGAGCTCAACAGAGGTTCTACACCAGAAAGAGACAGACCAGAAGAGCAAATCAAGCAGACAAAAGCCAAAAGCAATCGAAAGAGACAAGACAAACTCCAATCAATTCCCTAGTGGACTTGCCATTTTTTTGGAGAGGTAAATCCCCTCTGCGGACAGAGGCGATCCCTACTAGCCCAGATCAGTTCTAGCAACAATCAGACACACAGTGACGTAGGTCTCTAGTTACAAAAACTACAAAACATAACAAGTTTCCTACCTCAGGTTTTACGCAATGGTCGTCGAAGAAAGGATGACGCTTCCCGTCCTCCGCTTTGGCAGATCACAATCCTTCCGCTTAACACATCCGAACACCTGCACACATGCGAAGAAACACAACGATACACAGCATAGAATCTAAATCTTGTAACCATACATCAGTCAGAGAGGATGTAATTCATTGCATAAAAAACGAAGACACATGAATGAAACCATAACCAAAGTCGTTTATCATTAATAATAACAAAGAAAGATACAACCCAAGGCTCTGATGCTAGATCTTCCTTTGGCGGGGTCGACAGCGGAGCACGTCTCAATGAAGCTCGTCGGGAATGGGACAAAGCTCTCTCTCTTCGGCTTGGCTCTCAAAGGTTGTCTGGCAATAGTCTCCTTGCTACAGATTCAGCTCTTGCTTCTATGACCACTAGCACTAGCTTGCTAAGGGAAAATGGCAAGCTTATATAGATGGTGGAAGGGGAGTTGGGATCCCTACAATTGTGGGATTGGCCCTATCCTCAAGGAAGCTTCCATGATAGGTGGAAAACCACCTCCCATACATGGATATCCGGAGCCAAACCTCCCAACTCATTTTAGAGACTCGTTCAGAAGTTGGTTGGAATCAAACTTCCGCCATTTATTTTTAGAAAACAATCCTTATTAAGCTTGGCGCGGGCAATAAACTGGAACAGAGCGCTAGTTTGCACGCCCTCTTTGGTGGATTTTCCCCATTGGTGCGAGGGCTGAACTGGCTAGTGGCGCCAAGGCCAAAAGATCAGTTTTTAGGGTTTTTCAATCGAAACTTTCTTCAGAGGAATGACTGTCTTTGTAAAGGGGGATGCCATGAAAGTGGTTTCAGGTTATGTCACTGCTCATAGGTCACGGAAAAGGCCCTCCAATGTGCAGGATGGGGAATTGCAGGGACAGTGACAAATTATTGTGTAACAAATAGTTTAAGGGTGGATTCTATTGTGATATTCTTCTTGAAGGCCACCTTAATGGCCATCTTCAAGAATCTGTCGATGAACACAAAAATGCATTCATTGCCATGCTTAGTAGAAGGAAGGCCCGACATTTAATCCATGGAGATGGATTCCTAAGGTCGATTAGGGGTAGGCAGTAGAGTATAGAGGCATTGCTTCTTGATGGTCGGTTTGGCAATGGCGCAGGAAGTGCAGGATCTTATGTACTTCCTGACATCCTGTCAAAGGTTCAGCCAATAGAAATACTTCTGCAGTGCCGCCATTGTTTTCTCGATGCCGAAATTCCCAGAAACTTGACTGTAGTGCCCTTCCTAAACCATCTTGGCACGCTCACTTTAAGGAACAAAAATGTGTCCAAAGTGACATAACAGTGCATCCTGGAGGTGAAAATTTGGAACTTTCTTACTGTTGGCTTGATGGGGCCTAGACCTAGGTTCAAATGTGGTTGTGCAAACCAATAAAACCCACTATTACTGGGCCTTCCAGTAATGATATGCTTGCGCAGAACAAAGTGTCACCATAGACAATATAGGGGAATGCTAGAACCAGGTTTCTGCATCCAGAGGGATAAAGGATTGTGGCTTTAGGGCTTTTCTTCCTTAACAGGGCTTCATAGAAAAAATCTATCAATTATAAAAGAACTTTTCAACACATCTGTTGAACTTACTACTAGACTATGTGATCTTGCTTATTCATACATAAAACAACGTAAATAATCATAAACCAAACTTTGTTATGCAATTGCAGATCAAAACCCTTACTTAGCATAGATAAGCATAAATACCGAGTAAAGTAAAACACATCAACAGAAAGACAGATCTATCTTCAATATTTCTTTCATTAATTGCTCAGATCTCTCTCATACATACACTTTAACCCTACGCACTCAGTTGCATGGGTCTGCACACATAGCTGCAAACTTTCTAAGGTCTCTGTGCACTCAACTGCAGGAGCCTTTTCTCTAACCCAAGACACAGACTCTGACTCAAAACAGTCTTACATCCAAATGCATTTCATTCTCTTTTTGATTTCGACTGCCTATGACTTCTATCTAGGCTCCTTATATAGATTTTTCATTACAATACCATGGTCCAAAACCATGGGTGGAGTTCAACGTTCACAAAATATTCCCATTACATTACATAATAAGGGGCTTTGACCCACACCAAATCCCCTAAGACTCAAAATGGACCCCACACTGCGTGCTCCGCTCCTCGATCTATAAATTCTTTCTCTACTGCTTTCTTCGAGGAGATCCCATGTCCAACAAGCCCCCAACACAAAACTGTGACTCGTCTCGAGTCACAAACCTGGTGCGCCAACGATCTTCACTTTGATGTCCCTCAAGGCATCCTTCAATGGTGGAACCGCTTCGGTACTGTTGGAGCGGGGTCCCCTGGGGCACACTTTTTGATGTAATTTTGCATAATTTTGTATGTGCGCGCTGCGAGGTTGATTTAAGGGGATTTGGGGTGGGTCAAAGTCCCTAATTTTGATGTAAATGGGTTTAAGGGTAAATTGTGGGCCTCAAACCATGGTTTGAGACCATAGTATCTGCGTGCAGAAAAATTATAAATAGATAGATCGAGTCTAAGGAAAGCAGCTAAGACGATTATGGATGTTTGATAAGTTTATGTGTCTGTAATACGTTTTAAGGGTTTTTTCTGGGTTGGGTTGAAAGGATCCTTATGGTTATGTGTGCGAATACCTAGTTCTGGTTGTGTGCGAACTCCACTGGCTGTGTGCGTGGAAAGGTTATGTAAGGGAAAATATGATATGTATTGAAAGGATCTGAAGTTTATATAAAGGACAAATTTTGGTGAACTTACTGTGTTATGAATCTAAGTTATTTAATGTTTCTGTTTTGTTAAGATTGCACTATTTTCTATTGCTTATTGCGCAAATATATATGTTATGATTGGTTATGCATATTGATGGTTGATAAATCTGGTTAAGTAATTGCATATTGTTTAGACCTAGATCTGGTTATGTTATACTTTATCTGTGCTGAAGGGATCCACGAACTCTGTTATTATGTTAAGAATTGTGCACACTCTATGATTCTGCTTTATTCTGTTGTGCGCATCTGTTTATGGTTGATACAAGTATGCATTCGATTTGCTTAGGACCACTTCATTATTTTCTCCCTCAGGATGCGGAAACCTGGTTCCAACGCCCCTCCATACTGCTTTGGTTGAGAATTTGATCTGCACAGCAGGTCATTTCCGAAAAGGCCAGTACTTGGAGGGTTTGTTGGTTTATCCATAAAATTTGAACCTAGTTCAGGACCCCTCAAGCCAAAAAATGGTTCTGTTGCTAGGACCGGGATCATTTTGAGTGAGATTTGATGTTGTGGCATCCTTCACGAAACGAATTTCAAGATTGGCAGGATAGAAAGATCCTTGAATTCACACTCCAAGAGGATAGAAGTACTAATTTGTCTGACAACTAGTGGGTACAGAAATATATTTATACAGAAGTGCATGAAATATTATTTTGTTCCTTTGCGCAGGAGTTGCAGGAGTGGTTGTCATGCTTAGCTGAATTTAGTACCTACATATATGATGACACAGTGACTGAGTGGACTCCTGAATTGATCCAGCAAGTAGGGAAGCTAGACAATAAGACCACCCGCGTGGTAGATCATTGGATCGATCGCCTCTTGGGAGGATTTGTGACTGAATTTTCCATTGATCAATTTGTGTCATATTCTGAAGCAGAAAGAAGGTTTTTTAAAGGCCCTAGAGGTACGTTCATGCACTCACTAAAATTGTTGCTGAAAATGCTATTATGTGAACAGGGCTACCTGTGCGAACATACTGCTTGAATGCATTGAAGAGGCCCAACTACGCATGGTGGGAAATTTTACCGTGAAGATTCTGAAAATTTTATTTATAGCCCTCTAGAGCCTAGACCTGAGAGTGAATGTAAACCATAAACTAGTAGCTCTAGTGACTCTGAAGAAGAAATTCCATCGCACCAGAAACCCTTGAGTTTGTTTCCAACTCCATCCACCCCACTTCTGCACTCACATCATAGATCACCTACTCCACCACGCATTCCATCTCCACTACCACCTCCACCTCCCCCTAAAGTAGATATGGTTTCATCAATGAGGTTACCTAATTTCATAGGCATTAGAAATGAGGACACTGATCACTTCTGTTTTGTGACTGAATTTGTATGGCAGGCTAATCAAATTAACAATATTGATATTAGGAAGGTGCCGGAGTTGGATATCGCTTTCCAAGATCGCGCATAAGATTGGTACATCGGGTATATTAAATCGAACCCTAATGCTACCTTGGAACAAATTAAAGAGGCCCTAAAAGAGTAATTTAAGAATCCTAAGTCATACGCGCAGCTGGTGAAAAAAATAAAGGAGATTTGTCAGGAGGCTAATGAATCTGTATGGGAGGCCGATCAAAGGTTGAAGCGCGTCGTCAGATATGGCGGATTTGTTATTGATGATACTCAACATAAGGAATGATTCATTGCTATGTTTTTCCCACATCTGCATTAGCCCTTAGGTCATCAAAATATTGCCACACAAGGCAAGGTTGTGGATATTGTAATGAAATTGGAGGCTACCCCAACATCTATTGCGCTGGGAACTCAACAGATTCATAATTAGTTGGAATCCATGCATATAGAATTCAAAGTCTACGCTAGGACAAGGGCAAGGAGGTTTGTGCAGAGGTTTGGTGTATAAAATGTAAATCTTCTGGGCACCATAAAGATCAGTGTCCTGTCTTCAACAATTCTCTGAACATTGGAGGTCCGAGTCCATTGAAGAGTCCTGTGTGGTGTACAATATTTCAAATTGTTGGATTACATGACACAGATTCCTGCCCAAGGATTGGAAAGTATCAACCTGACTTGAAGCAGTTGTTTTGCAAATTATGTTCATCATTAGGGAATGATGAGCAGCATTGTCGCACTTATGATATGATGTTAGATAAAGCTGAAATATATAGAATGCAGGCTAAGCCTACATCACTAGCATCTCCTTTTGGGCGCGGAGGATTTCAAGGCAGAGGAAGGCTGAGGAAGAGGATGAGTCATTTTCTATAAATGTGGAGATGTTGGCCATTATGTGCACGACTGTCTGATTTCAGCACGACAGTCTTGTAGGTACTGTAGACAATTTGATTATGTCATAGAAGATTGTCCTGTCTTGATTGCTAAAATGTAGCAAAAGAAGACACAGACTACAACACAAAATCTTCATATGGTTTGCGTTGAAACCCATGAAGAATATCCTAGTGTGAATGTGGTTACTAGGAGTGGTGTAGCCACAATTGAAGATAAGGGGAAGAAACCAGCCACTGATGTATGGATCTGTAAAGCACCTGAAAACAAGGAAGGCTTTAATATTTAGCACGCGAAGGAGACCTTTATTTAAGCGCGGAAATAATTTACAGAAGGAAGTGCATCAACATTAGGAAGAACGATGAAGGAAGCAGGAGGAGGTGAGGAGATCAAACCATTTCTACAAGCATGTATAAAGTTACTGTGCAACAATAAGGTTGTAGAAAATCTTCATGCGCTGATAAATAATTTCGTAGAGAAGGAAAAACTGATGGTATAACAGCGAGCGATCAAAAAAATATACAATAACAAGAAGAGAACGGGTAGAGAGATGCGTATGACCGTGCATATTGGTGCTTATGAAATGTACCAAGTTATTCTAGATCTGGGATTGGATGCTAATGTTCTACCTAAGAAAACATGGCAACGCATGGGAGAACCAAAGTTGGAGTGGTCTACCATTCATCTGTGCCTGGCCAATCAGTAGAAGATAATTCCATTAGGGAGGTTGTCGCAAGTGGTGGTTAGTATAGAGGGTGTTAAGGTGATGGCAGATTTTGAAGTCATCCAAATAGTAGATTATACTGATCCCTATCCTGCACTACTAGGATTGGATTGGGCCATTGACATGGATGGTGTTATCAATCAAAAGAAAAGGAGAACGGAATTTGAAAGCAATGGAGTCAAGGTAATCATTCCTCTAGATTCTGCAGAAGGACAGAGGTATACTGAACCCAGCGCACTGAGGATGAGATTGATCAGATCTATAAGCTGACCTTGCACGAGGAATATTGGATTAATCCAACAATAGATGGGAATCTTAAGTGGGAGAAGAATAGCTCTTATTTTTCAGACTCTTATGAAGAACTAGAAAATTGGTAGGACCGATTGCATGAGGTATCTACGTTGTGTTGTAACCGTGTGACCCAATCTCTACAATGTATAACATTTGATGTACATGATTTACCGCACTATGTTGGGTTAACTAATATAAACATGTTTATATGAGATCTTGAACGGACTATGCCTAAAGGACATAGATTCCATGCTTTAGATCTTGGCTTGTGCGCTACTCCAGCAAGACGGACGGAAATTCATAAGGAGAATATGGGTAACTGAGAGGAATGTGCACGCATGATGAGGTTGCAGTTTGAATGTCCAGTCATTAAAATTGAAGATATGTACTCTGGCAAAGAGGATCCGCACATACATTTGGCAAGATGGAATCAGGTATGGGGCGTAGAACAATTGAAGATGTGTAGTCTGGCAAAGAGGATCCACGCAGACATTTGGAAAGATGGAATCAGGTATGGGGCGTAGAACCAAGACCTTGATGGGTCCATATGTTTTTTCACACATTCAGGAAGGTGCCTACTGAATGGTACTTGGAGACAGAGTTGTGCAGAAGCACTAGTGAGTGGTCTACACTGATAGAGAGTTTAATTCTTACATTTAACTTTAAGCCTGGTGACCAAGCTTTGATTCAAGAAATCATTAATGCACCAATGGAGGAGAATGTGAACTACAGACAGTTGGAAATTGTGAGCTCTAGGGAACAGCGTGCATTCGATGGAACCTTCATCTCTCCCTCTGAGAATGCTAAACAAGTGCACTCCATGATGAGTCTTGTTGGATACTATAGGAAGCGCATTCCAAAATATGAGTTGATCACTACGCCCATGACTATATTACTCAAGAAAGGTGTCACATTCCATTGGGATGACGAATGTCAGAGGATTTTGCAGTTATAAACAGATGCGACAAACACTACCTGATATTCTTTGAAATACCTAGTCAATAACCCTGTGTTGGGGGGGACGATCTGGAGATGGTTTTCATTAGCTCTAGAATATATGTGCAGTAAGGCACAGCACACGTGCGGTAGCTATGCAAGGAGGTTGACTGGGTCGCAGAGGTGTCAAAAACTAGTCGTTGGAACAGTAAAACTAGAAAAGACAGATTTAATATTGTTTTTTGGAGCATCTATGTTGCATTTAATGAGGATATTTCGCCATATTTGGGACCTTTTTTCAGTAATGGAGACTCATTAATGCAAAATGAGTCGTTGAAGACACACCACAAGCATAAATATGACCTATGGGGTCGCAATAGTTCCCTTTGCTTTCTGAGTGAATTCTTTGCTTTGACCTCCCTAATTTTCATTGCATACTCTATGTCTATGTCTGGTTTGGATTCGGGGTTCGAGGACGCGTTGCACCGAGTAGGGTTGGGCTACGTTATTCCTGATAGTATGACGGCCACAAGACATGGATATGACACTATTGCACCTAAGGTCCCCATTGTTGAAACACATGCGCTTCCAAAGACTAAGAAGGGGAAATATTCTAGTACATGCAAATATCCAAGAGAAAATACCCCAAAGACGTGCTCTACTATGGCTGAGAAGTTGAAATGACCTATGTCTGAGGTCCCTGAAACAATTGAGGAAGGAAAGGAGGATGTGGTCGAAATGGACCCATTCTCGCAGCTACCAAGTTATGTTGTGTCGTGCAAGCCCTCAATTAGAATCCCCAAAGACCTGGAGAAGGTGCACGCATGCATCCAAATTCCATTCATCCCTGAGAATGTCCCGATGGAAGGGGACATGTTCGCTCAAATTTCACAGCTTTGATTCGATGATTGGGACATTGCAGATGTCGAGAAATTTCCAGATCTTGCACTAGAGTTGTACCTTGATTAGATTACATATGAAGGAGCCATTTTGCACCTCGAGCCAAAAAGATGGGTGTTAGGTCTCATTGCTTCTGTCACAATTTTGTGTTCGTGTTATGGTTGGGAGAGTGCATCCCTATTGATGTTTCTTTGATCCATAGGATCACGGGTGTGCCTACTAAAGGAGCTAAACCTATTGTTGATTTCGGTGGTAAGGCACAAGAGAAAACCGTCGCGGACCAAATTAAGAAAAAATATCAAGTCACACGGAAGAGTCGGAGTTTTGTGTTCGATGAAATAAATGACCCAACAGTTCGATTTGGTACGATCGTCTTCGCCTACAAGATGATGCGCAAGTGAAAACCAAAGGAGGTGCCCACACACATCATTGCACTCGTTGGACAGTGTGAGAAATGTGTTATTTACAACTAGTCCAGCTATCTCTGTAAGGAATTTTTAGAAAATGTGCGCAAAGCACAGGAGGAAGGAAAGAATTTCCACTATGCTTGCCTTTTATTATTGATTGCGCTAATTGGGTGGAAGACCCCTGAAGACACCCAATTCCTATACATTGAGCCTCAGATGTGCGAGGATGCGCACTATGCTACCTTGTGAAACTCTTCAGACCCAGTGCGCGCTAGATAAAATAAAAAATTTTGGGTTATGTATGATGCTACTCTTTATTAAGTGGTACAATCAAAGCCATGATTGTCGCCTACTTTATATGATCAGTACAAGATGGTATCTAACTTTAAAGCTACATTTCACAACATGAACAACTGATCTGAAAGGACTATATTAGTTTGTTGTGCTAAGTGTCCTTTCAGTTATAAAACATGTACATATTTGTCTCCATTTGTTTGCTTAAGGAATGAGGAATTTAACCATGAAACATAGATGAAATTATGAGTTTCAAGCATGTAAATAAGCCAAAATAACACTGAACAAAAGTGTATAATAGATAAATAACATCACGCATAATATTTACACAGCAGGCATGATGAAGCAATTCACCCCTCCTGGGCTACATCTGCTGGTCCATCTCCCAATGGAATGTCCCTCTTTGTCATTATGCTCAAAATTGAAAATACATATGTTTAAAAGCCTACAATGTTTGTTTTCTCTACACCAATGGCTCCAGAATGCTCCAATTAGTCTAGGTAGACCCTTGTTTCACCCAAATTGCTCAAAAATTGACCTCCCTAGCCATTTTCCCAATGACAGCTACAAGTGCTCCACTAAATGTGGAGAAATGTAGTTTAACTGCAGTTAAATTAGAAATATTCACCAAAATTGGTGGTGTGCTTTAAATTATGCTATCCGACTAATGATTGTAATAATTGTTATAGTTAGGGGCGGGGGTGGCCACATGCCGACCCCCTTAAACCCCGTGGTTATAGTTAACTCTGCAATAAACATAACATGCAGAATCCAGAGATATCGGAGTTCCACTTAACCGTCGGCTCCAACCATAACGTTTACATGTGATACATGTTAGCGTTATACTCGCCATGGAAATTTCGGATGTTATTTGTCGAGGTTTATAGAAAATGTGACGGTATAATGAAATTTCATGTGACCATAACATTTGGGGCCGCCGACGGGTTGGGACTGCCGGCGGTACCCCCCACAACTTTCAAACTTAAACACTTTAAATTTATACAGAGAGCTTATAGGTTAAGAAACTTGTGATAGCAGAGTTGGTGGCGGGTCTTGCGGGCGCGCTGGAGATCATGGGGTCGAACCCCCCGGACCCCAACCACAATTTTATAACATGGTACAGGGGACACGTGGCAGCCTTCGGGCTGGCCACGTGTCACCCTTCCATTGGACCATCAAAACAACGAATATGTCAAATCCGACGACCCAAGATATGCCACGTGGTGAAACATCATAGGATTAGAGAAAAAGGAATATTCTAAGAATATTCCTCTTTTTGCTGACTATACCTACATGCTGAATGGTCATCCCAGTCACCCCTGTCACAAAATTTTAGTTGTTTGGGAAATCGATCAAAACATGATATCTCCCTCATACACCATCGATTTTTCGAACCGTTCACGGCATCGGAATCAGAACGAAGAGATATACTCAGTCACTCAAGTTCAGTACAGTTTCGAGCATTTTCAATTTTGAGAAAAATTCATGATCTCCTGATCACACCTCCCCATTGGGAAGCTTTTGGACCCCAAAAGACTTTGATTACATGTTCAGTAGATGAGGGTATAGCTCCCTCACCTTTCCAACTTCCATCCACTTTTCCTTGCTTGGCTTACTACCTTTGAGCCCAACTCGAAGGTAGTCGACACTTCCCCTCTTCGATGCTCTTGTCCTCCTGTCAAGGATGGTATCCTCCTTGAGCTCATCCAAAAATTTTGGCGAGAAATCTTCAATAGAAGGCAATTGAACATCACTCCCTTGATCATCGATTAAAGGTGGCTCATACAAACGTAAATTTTCAACATTGACAACTGAATACATTTGCATACATGAAGGCAAGTCAAGTTGAAATGCATTGTTACCAACTTGCTTGATGATCTTGAATGGACCATAGCTAATGGGCTTGAGATTTTTACCTTCTCCTTGCATCCTTTATTTTCTTATGTGAAACCATACCTCATATCCTTCTTGAAACTTGTGATCAACTCTATTTTTGTCATGCCTCTCCTTGTATTTTCTTTGACTCTTCTCAAGTTGTTCTTGAACTTGTTGATGAATAATCTGAATTTTCTCAATGAACTTTCGAGCCTTGTCAATATCATTATGCCCATCAATTGCAACATCCTTCTCAAAGATGAAGTCTAATGGCGATTTCAACAAATACCCAAAGAATGCTTCAAAAGGTGAAGTATTTGTAGAAGAGTGCTTTGCTTGGTTGTAAGCGTGTTGAATGTAATGCAGTTGTTCATCCCACAACTTGGGATGTTTGCTGCAATATCCCCTCAATAGATGCACAATGGTTATGTTCACCACCTCGGTTTGGCCATCAATTTGTGGATGAAAAGAAGTACTCTTTTTCAACTTTGTGTCCATCATATTCCAAATATTGGACCAAAAATTCCCAATGAACCTGGAATCCCCGTCACTAACAATAGGAGTTGGTAATCCATAATGAACCCATACATGTTGAAAAACAAGTTCAGTAGTTATGGTCTTCTTACATGGCATAATTATACACATTTTACTAAATCTATCCACAACTACATAAAGATAATCATGTTGTTTTCTTGACATAGGTATACCTCCAACAAAGTCCATGGAGACACTCTCCCATGGCCTTGATGGTACCGGTAGTGGCGTGTACAACCCAAGATTCCTATTTCTAGGCTTGTTTGTTTCACACATAGAACAACCTCTTATAAAATGTGACACACTATCTATCATGTGAGGCCAATATCAATACCTCTGTAGATACGCCACTATTTTTCTTACCCCAAAGTGTCTAGTAATAAGAGACGAATGAGCCTCTCTCCTTGTGGTATACATAGCTTGCCCAAATGAAACAACAAATTTTTATGCATGTGATAATCATTGTCCTCAACTTTATTCCCTTCACTCAAACTAGCATACACATCTTGAAAATCAGCATCATGTGCATATTGTTCTATGTAACTCTCATGTATAATAGAATCATTTTTAAGTAAAGTAGAAGCACTTATGATTGCCCTTGAAAGCGTATCAGCAACTTTATTGAAAATACCTTTCTTGTACCTTATAACCAAGTGAAACTGTTGAATAAATCCCATCCACCTGAAATGTCGTGATTGCTGCAATTTTGTTTGCGACTGCAAGTACTGTAATGGTTGGTGATTGGTATGTATAATCGTCTCTTTACCCATCAAGTAGTGTTTCCACTTCTTGACGCTTTGTACAAACACACACAAGTCTTTGTCATATGTAGGATAATTAGTTACAGCACCATTGAATGTTTCATAATGAAAAGTGATAGGCTTACCATGATGCAAAAGTAATGCGCCCATGGCATAATCACTAGCATCGATTTGTATCTCGAATGGCTGTCTCAAATTCGGTAATGTAAGGACCGGAGCTGAACTGATCTTGTCTTTTAAAGCTTCAAAATCTTGTTGTTTTTTGCCTCCCCATTGCAAGCCTTTCTTCACACTTGTCATTGCATGCATAGGAGTTACTATGGTAGAAAAGTTAGCAATAAACTTTCTCCAATACTGAGTTGCACCTAAGAAACTTCTTACCTCGGTTACTGTTTTGGGAGTGGGCCAATTCAAAATGGCTTCCACTTTAGAAGGATAAATTCTCAACTCACCTCCTCCTACAATGTGTCCCAAATAAACCATAGAAGTATTTTCTAACTCACACTTTGACATCTTAAGAAATAATTTATCTTTCTTCAAAACATCAAGCACCCTTTTCAGATGCAAGACATGTTCTTCTCTTGTTTTGCTGAAAATCAGTATATCATCTAAATACACAATCACAAAGTCATCAATAAATGGACACAGAACATTATCCATAACACGCATGAAATTTTTCGGTGCATTACACAAACCAAATGGCATAATGGAAACCACTCAAAGAGTCCTTGTTTCGTTTTGAATGCAGTCTTCTATATATCACTTTCTGCAATTCTTACTTGATGATATCCACTTTGTAAATCTAACTTAATGAAAAAAATTTCATCTTTCAGCTGATCAAGCAAATCATCTATCCTTGGGAGTGGGTATCAATTCTTTACCGTTATTTTGTTCAAATGTCTGAAGTCTACACACATGCGCCAAGTCCCATCTTTCTTCGGAATCAAGACTATGGGTGAACCGCATAGCGAAGTGCTTCGTCTTATGATTCCCTTGTCCAACATTTCCTTGATTTTCCTCTTAATTTCTTCATTCTCCATTATCGACATGCGATACATGCCGATGTTTGGAAGAGGACAATCTTGTTGCAACTAAATCTCATGTTGAATCTCCCTTTTTGGAGGCAATCCTGTAGGCTCTTGAAACATCTCATGATGTGCATCAACTACATCATATAAATCTGATTTCAACTTAGGATCACAATCCTCAAATGATTCATGATTAACATCAGCTTTAGGCTTAATCATTAGAAGAAAAAATTTCTTACTTGAATTCACCATCCTTTTTACATGTCCAACATTTACCATTGCAATATTTGTCTTCTTGCGATGTGCTCTAACAGTGTACTCCTTGCCATCTTTGAATAAATGGTATTTTTTCTCATGGCGATGGAAGATCACTTTCTTGTCATACAAGTAAGGACTGTCCAACACATTACCTGTAATATCAAACGGAACCACATCTAATTCAACTGTGTCAACAAAATGTGCAGTTACTGCAAAACGCAATATGCACTTCTTTGAAACCTGTAAATTTGCATCCTTACAAATCCACCCAAGTGGATATGGTTTTGGATGTGGAATGGTCTCAAGATTAAGTTTCTTGACCAAGTCTTCAGATATTAATTTTTCTTGTGACCCACTATCAAACAGAGTGGCAATATTGGTATGTTTGGATATGACCCTCACATGAAACAGTTCAATTCTCTCTTCTTCATTTGGAGCTTGTATGTGACAGTTTGATGTACTAGTACTGGGTTTAGTTTCAATTTCTTTCCCCTTCATGTAATTCAATCCCATGGCTATAATTTTAGATTCATCACCTGAATCATCTCCTAAATCATGTTGAGTTGTAGCTGCAATTTTCTGTTTCCCTTTGTCATTTTGATGTTTGGGCCTCTTTTCAGGATGTAATTTCCAACAATTTTTCTCATCGTGTCCTTCACTTGAACAATGTTTACAGACCACTTTTTCTCCCTCTTTCTTGACAGATGCATTATTTTTTCCCTTACCTTTTGAGGCCTTCTCTTTGTTTTTCCCCTTAAAAGGTTTCTTCCTACCCTCATCATAATGTTTTTCCCTCTAGCTTATATATGTGTGGCATGAACACAAACTTCATCTAAACTTATAGGGTTAAACATGAGGAAAATATGTTTTAGGTAGCTATGTAATCCTCCTATGTACTTGAGCAAAGTATCTTGGCTCTACAAATCTACCCCTAATAGGAGAGCTCTTCTCCTAAATTTTTGGGTGTATTCTTGCACATTCTGTCCTTTTAATTGTCTAAAATTTTTCCAGTTCATTATGAATTTCTGCATGTGAGCTAATGGATAAAACTTTTGTTTTATTGCAGTAATGAAATCAGTCCATGATAGGATAATCTTACCATGCTTCTCGATCTCCTCCTTTGTCTTGGCTTCCCACTAAACAAGTGTTGCACCTTCCATTCTCAATGAAGCTAGTTGTATTTTGGTATCATCATCATGAAGGTTCTCAATTATCAAATAGACCTCCAATTTCCTAATCCAATTATCAAGATTTTCTGCATTGACTTCACCATTAAACATTGGCAATTCAAACTTAACATCAAGTTTTAGAAAAGGAATTTTACCAGTGTTCTTTTTCTTGTGTGGCTGATGTACTGAAGATGAAGTAGAGGATGATGATGATGAGGGTAAGGATGGTGACTTTCCACTACCTCCATTTCCTCCATTGCCCTTCTTTGATTTATCTTCATCATTTTGACCTCCTGATGATCCCTGTCCTTCCTTATGAAGTTTGGATCCTTCTCCTTCTAGTCTCTCATTCCTTTCTTGTTAAAGGATTCTCACCATCTCAGTCATGTCAAGGAATGCTTTCCTGAACACCCTTTCTTCTTCTTTGGGATCCACCTCTTCATGGATTTCTCCTTCTCCTGGAGGCATGCTTAATGTTGCTTCTACTTATTTTGGAGGTGAAATAGGTGGTGGAGAATGTGGCAATCTTGCCATCCTTTGTTGTGGCTCACTTTGAGACCCTCTTGCTTCCACCAATTTGCCTTCTCCTCTCTTAAGCTTGAGCCTAGTAAGCATGTGAAAACTTGCAAATAGTTAAACAAATATTTGCACACTGAAAACACCAGAGAATAAACTCTAGCTCTGATACCAACCTGATCTAAAAGCACTGTATTAGTTTTTTGTGCTAAGTGTCCTTTCAGTTATAAAACATGTACATATTTGTCTCCATTTATTTGCTTAAGGAATGAGGAATTTATCCATGAAACATAGATGAAATTATGAGTTTTAAGCATGTAAATAAGCCAAAATAACACTGAAAAATAGTGTATAACAGAGAAATAGAATCACACATAAGATTTACACAGCATGCATGATGAAGTAGTTCACCCCTCCTGGGCTACATCTGTTGGTCCAGCTCCCAATGGCATGTCCCTCTTTGTCATTATGCTCAAAATTTCAAATACATATGTTTACAAGCCTCCAATGGTTGTTTTCTCTGCACCAATGGCTCCAAAATTCTCTAATTATTCTAGGTAGACTCTTGTTTCACCCAAATTGGTCGAAAATTGACCTCCCTATCCATTTTCCCAATGACGGCTACAAATGCTCCACTAAATGTGGAGAACTGCAGTCTAACTGTAGTTAAATTAGCAATATTCACCAAAAATGGTGGCGTGCTTTAAATTCCGCCATCCAACTAACGGTCGTAATAAATTTTATAGTTAGGGGTGGGGGTGGACACATGCCAACCCTCTTAAACCCCACGGTTATATTTAACTCCGCAATAAACATAACGTGAAGAATCCGGAGATATCGGAGTTCCACTTAACCGTCTGCTCCAACCATAACATTTGCATGTAATACCTGTTAGCATTATACCCGTCACAGAATTGTCAGACGTTATCCATCGAGGTTTACATAAAATGTGACGGTATAATGAAATGTCATGTGACCATAACATTTGGGGCCGTTGGCAAGTTGACAACTTGAAAATTTAAACACTTTAAATTTAGGCGAAGAGATTATAGGTTAAGAAACTTTTTATAGTAGAGTTGGTGGCGGGTCTTGCGGGCGCGCCAGAGGTCACGGGGTCGAACCCCCCGGACCCCAACCATAATTTTATAGCACAGTAGAGGGGACACGTGACAGCCTTTGGGCTGGCCACGTGTCACCGTTCCATTGGACCATCAAAACAACGAATATGTCAAATCCGATGACCCGAGATATGCCACGTTGTGAAACCTCATAGGCTTAGATAAAATGGAATATTATGGCAATATTCCCCTTTTTAATGACTGTACCTACATGCTGAATGGGCATCCCAGTCACCCCTGCCACAAAATTTTAGTTGTTTGGGAAATCGATCAGAACGCGATATCTCCCTCATACGAAAACGGTTTTTCGAACCGTTCATGGCATCAGAATCAGAACGACTAGATCTACCCGGTCACTCAGGTTTGGTACAGTTTTGAGAATTTTCAATTTTGAGAAAAATTCACGATCTCTTGATCAACATCTGTGCAAAGAGCATCGTGGAATGAGTTTGTTATGAGTTACCATGTACGAGTTACCATACCTGGTGACAGAGGATGATTTGCTGAGAGTAACGGCTGAATGGCCGCCAATATCATTAACACTGATCACACCAACAAAGCTACACACTAGCAGCCAAACAGTGAAACCAACAGAGAAGGTGACCGAGAAGGAAGCAACACCAATGACCATTGGCGAGACCATAGACCTTGAAAAATAAATAGAGCTAGAGAAGAATGGGTCTACGCCAAAGGACACAGGAACCGCAGAGACCTCTAAGGGAACCAAGCACGACTCTCAGGCTATTGGGGAATCAAGAAAGAAGAGGAAGGGTTCTAAAGAGGCCGAGTAGGAGGTCCCGACGTTGAATGAATATGATCTACATGAAATATCCAACATTGTCACGTCTGTGACCAAGGATCGCTGGATCGACATGGAGGTGCAATGCAAATCTACGTTGGAGCTTGTTCAAGTTAGAATTAAGGAGCTGAAGATGTGGGCGATCCAGATTCAATCGAGCATAACTTAGGCAATCTAGACCAGTGCGCAACCATTAGATGTTCCCTTACCAACCACCAGGGATTCTCGCCTTGTGAAAATCCCCGCGCCAACAATTTAGGTGGACACTAGCTGGCGTGCCCAATTCTGTGGCTCAGGTGATATCAATATTAATATTTATGTGTTACCTGCAGGGAAGCTGCACATGATGCACTCAATGATCGCATATTAACTTCAATATAGAGAGGTTATTGCGCACACTCATACAATTGAATCCCAGCAGCAGGCAGACCAAGCACACCAACAATAGCAAAAAGCAGAAGCAGAATGCTGAGAAGCCGAAGCCCAGCATGTTGCACTAGAGGAAAACATTCACCAAGTATGCTGAGATATTCCAACTATCCTGGCCACAACTACGCCTGAGGAGAAATTAGAAGGATTGTTTCCGCGTTGAAAGAATCGCATGCTGAGGTGCAAACAGTCATAATAGAATATAAGCAACAAATTGCAGATTTACAAACAAATTTGCAGCCAGAGACTCCACCAAAGATTCGCACGCAAAGAGCAGTCGATGTAAAGCAAGCGAGAGACAGTATTGCTACTGTGGTCACCTAGTGTGACAGTCTGCTAGATGATGCCATGTGTATGGACCTTAGTGCAAAATGATCCAGTAGTTCAGCAGCTGCGCGATGCACTCCATCAGAAGGAGCAGCAGTTTGAAGAAATCAGGACAGTGGCACCAACCTTCGTTCTTAATCAGTGCCTAGCTCATCTGCAGGAGTGTCAGAAGATACAAACAGAGATTAAAGATCTGCTCCAGAAGGAACAATTGCTCGAAGCACACATGCAACCATGGGCCTAGGAAGCGCTTAAACTTTCACAGATGTTGGATAACACTGAAGATAATCCAGAAGACTCGACGCAGCATAAACATGGCCACTGAAGGGCCAACCACATAAAAGTTAGTTCAACAAGCACAGGGTGCCGCAGTGCAAAGTTTGGAGCTCAGCTCCCTCTAAAATATTCTTTCAGCGCGCTTCAAGCCAAGATCAAGGAGCAGGCACCTCAGTGACTTGGGACGAGTCACATGTTTGTGTTCGGGGCCTGTTGGAAAGGGGTCCCCTGGGGCACACTTTTTGATGTAACTTTGTATAAGTTTGTATGTGCGCTTTGCACGATTGAGTCAAGGGGCTTTGGGGTGGGTCAAAGTCCCTAATTTTGATGTAAATGGGTTTAAAGGTAAATTGTGGGCTTCAAACCATGGTTTGAGACCATTATATCTGCGCGTGGAAATATTTTAAATAGATAGATCAAGTCTAAGGAAAGCAACTAAGTCTATTATTGATGTTTGATAAGTTTATGTGTCTGTAATACGTTGTGAGGGTTTTGTCTGGGTAGGGTTGAAAGGCTCCTGCTGGCTGTGTGTCCGAAAGGGCTTATATAAGGGAAAGTCTGATATGTATTGAAACAGTCTAAATTAATGCAAAGGACATATTTTGGCAAACTTACTGTGTTATTTCTCTGAGTTATTTACTGTCTCTGTTATGTTGAGATCGCACTGTTTCTATATTTCTTATTGATTATTGTGCGAATATATCAATTATGGTTATGCATGCTTATTGATGATCGATAAATCTGCTTAAGTAATTGCATTATTTAGATCTGGATCTGGTTCTATTATGTTTTATCTGCGCTGAAGTGATATGGTTCTATTATGATTCTTATTTTGTTAAGGATTGCACACATTATGTGATTCTGCCTTATTCTGTTGCGTGCATATTTTTGTGATTGATAACCAATCTACATTCAATTTTCATCCACCAAGTTTGCTAAGATATTCCTATTTTCCTAGCCACAGCTGCACTCGAGGAGAAATTAGAGGGACTTGTTGCTACATTGAAATCATTGCGTGCTGAAGTGGAGACAGTTAGAACAGAATATGAGCAACCAATTGCAGATCTACAGACCAAGTTGTAGCCCGAGACTCCACTAGAGGTTTGCGCGCAAAGAGCAGCCGAAGTCAAACAAGCCCGAGATAGTATTTTTGGTGCGGTCACCCAATGTGATCCCTTGTTAGATGGAGCTATGAGAGTATGGACATCAGTGAAACATGATCCAGTAGTTCAGTAGCTGCACGACGCACTCCATCAGAAGGAGCAGCAGTTTGAAGAGAACGGACAATGGCACCAACCTTGGTTCTGACACAGCACCTAGCTCATCTGCATGAGTGTCGGACAATACAATCTGAGATTGAAGACCTACGCCGCAAAGAACAACTGCTCGAAACACACATGCAACCGTGGGTTGAGGAAGCACTTCAACTTTGATAGAAGCGAGATAACACTTTGAATACTATTCAGCAGACTCAGCGCAACATAGAGATGGCCACCTAAGGGCCAACCACTAAAAATTTAGCTCAGCAAGCGCAAGGCATCGCAGCGCAAAGTTTGGAAATCGTGCTCCCTCTGAAATATTTTGTTAGAGCGCTCCAAGCCAAGATCAAGGAGCAGGTGCCTCACTGACTCGGGACAAGTCACATGTTTGTGTTGGGGGCTTGTTGGAGCGGGGTCCCCTAGGGCACACTTTTTGATGTAATTTTGTATAATTTTGTTTGTGCGCATTGCATGATTGAGTCAAGGGTCTTTGGGGTGGGTCAAAGTCCCTAATTTTTATGTAAATGGGTTTAAGGGTAAACTGTGGGCATCAAACCATGGTTTGAGACCATAGTATCTGTGCGTGGCAACATTATAAATAGATAGAACGAGTCTAATGAAAGCAGCTAAGACTATTATTGATGCTTGATAAGTTTATGTGTCTGTAATACATTGTAAGGGTTTTATCTGGGTTGGGTTGAAAGTCTCCTGATGGCTGTGTACATACTTCGTTGGCTGTGTGTGCGGAAGGGTTATGTAAGGGAAAGTTTGATATGTATTGAAAGGATTTGAAGATAATATAAAGGACAGATTTTGGCAAACTTACTGTGTTATGAATCTGAGTTATTTATTGTTTATGTTTTGTTAAGATCGCACTATTTTCTGTTGTTTATTTCGCGAAGATATCTATTATGATTGGTTATGCATATTGATGGTTGATAAATCTGGTTAAGTAATTTCACATTGTTTAGACCTAGATATAGTTTTGTTATACTTTATCTGCGCTGAAGTGATCTACGAACTTTGCTATTCTGTTAAGAATTGCACACACTCTGTGATTCTGCTTTATTATGTTGCGTGCATCTATTTATGGTTGATACAAGTCTGCATTTGATTTGCTTAGGACCACATCATTATTTTATCCCTCAGGGTGTGGAAACATGGTTCCAACACCCCCCCCCCATACTGCTTCGGGTGAGAATTTGATCTGCACAAGCAGGTCATTGCCGAAAGGGCCAGTAGTTGGAGGGTTTGTTGGTTTATCCATAAAATTTGAACCTAGGTCAGGAACCCTCAAGCCAATAGGCACACTACTTCTCAAACTATCTGAATTCCCCGAGCACCATCTCTGTGACTTTCTTGGTTGACTTCGGCTTGAATTCTCTCTGTGTCATGCAGCTTATTTTCCATACTTTGGGATAGTTGGCTGGTCTCAACTTCCCATGGCTTCATTCTGTTTGTAAGTAGTTGCTCCTTCCTGCGTAGCTCATTAACCTGATCCTGTAAGAATTTACCCTCTTGGAGATGTGTAAGTCACTGCATTAGTGCTAAGGTATTTGCAGTGACCTTAATCTGATCCAATTGTTCAAGATTTTTGCGCACTTCGGCCTCTATCTTCTGCACCTTAGGGTCCTCCTAAATTGAGGCCCAAACATTGAGAACTTCTCCAAATACATTCGCACACTCCTGTATGAAGGGACTCAATCTATTTAATGGTAGCTTTCAACTCTGTTGCGCGCTACTCCCGGACTTTTGGTGGAGTGGCATGCTACAATTGCATCTGCAACTCAATTATATTCATTTGTAACTCAAGGCGCACTTTGTCGACCTTGGCTTTAGAGTCCTTGATGACTGTGGCAAGCTTGGTAACTTTTTCGTCAAGTGCAGCTACAGCCTAAATCTGTAGCTATGGGAGCTCACTGCAAGCCTTAGAGATGGTTTCTTCTAGCTTCTTCCTTTGCATTGTCTCAACTTCGCACTCTTGGACATCCATCTGCTTTTTCTCAGCCATGCTCTATCTTTCCTTCTACACATCTGGAATGATCATGAGGGTGCATTGTTCTCTGATCTTTAATTACTCATCAATGCCCTGGTGGAACTCATGCAACGTCTTCAGTGGTAACACAACAAGATTTATCTTTGTATTCTGCCAGTGGACCCCGTGCTTCAGCTGCTCCGCTATGTCCAAACTCAATGTGCCTGCAGGGATACGCATTGTGCAGGTATTAGAGGTCAGTGCCAATTCATGCGCTATTGTGCTTGGACCTTCTTGTGTCCTGCTCAGCTGAATCACGCTCACTTGCAGCCCGCTCACGCTCGCCTGAACAACGCTCGTCTTCACTTACAAATCTTTCAAGTCGTAGTGAACATCTGTCAGCACCTTCTTATATTATTCTTCAATGCTACCCGATAGGTGCTTAGTGGCATGCTTCACAGTGTCGCCAATTTCGTCAAGGTCCCCTTCAGTAAGAACCATGTCTTCTGGTCCAGTGGAGTTATCAGACTTTGCCCTCTTCCTCATGTTTCCCTTATGTGGTTGGTGCCTCTTGGTAGTAAAATATGGGTCCAAACTGATATGTGACTGTCGAGAGTGTCATCCCCTCCTGTTTCTAGAATCTCTAGTTTAATGTCTTTCTCAGTCATGAATGTGACTTTCTGGTCCTTCTTTCCTTTAGGGGTGGTGGGCTTCGTACCACTCGTCCTAGCCTGCTCCACACCTGGAGCTAACCAATCGCTCGACCATTTACTGATGATGGCTTCTACAGCTTCTTCTTTGACAAGGTACGGCAGCTCGTACTAGACCCCAGCGAGGTCCTTCTTTGCCTTAATGTGAATGTTATGGAAATCTGCTTTCAACTCCATGATCTGTTGATATTGATTCACAATGCTAGGTGATAACTAAGGCTCCTGTTTAATCACTGTCCACATACTCATCTCAAATCTAACCCAAAAAATCTTATTGGCCATAACCCTTGTTGGCTTTTTCAAATTCCACAGCGAGACATATATGGTCGCCTCGCACAAGTCTGGGTCCGCAGTGGGGAACTGCAACTCCTCGGGCTCCCTCCAAGCCATCAATGCAATGAGGAGCAAGAGCCAGGCGTAGTGGAACTTCTTGCCCTCTTCCTAAGCTTCCCTGCAATCAGCGAGGAATTCGCTACATAGATACTCTTCCCAGTTATAAACAGCCCCTTTGGCGCACTCCGTAGCTAAGGATATGACCGACGCAGAAGCCTCCCCTCCGCGACTCTTTCTCATAATCTTCCTAGCTAAAATGTGTGTGGTAAAGTGCAAATATCTATCAGAAATGGAGTTAATTGCATAACCCTAGGTTCCCTTCATTAGATTATAATCGTGCTTCATCTGGTCGTGAGCTCTTTGTCCTAAGATTTTCCCACAAAATCTTCTGCGGGGTCTAATCCGAGACACAGAATAGTCGTAATCCTCCTTATTAACATCTCATCGATAGGTATCTTCTTCCCGAGCCACAAGCAGTTGTTGTGCACCAATTCGAGTAGTTGCCGCACACAAATAATGTTCACACTTCACCCAAAGTGTGGCACGTCCAACAGATTGAGTATCCCAACCTCCTAGAGACCAGACACCCATTTTATCGACTCCAATCTGCTCACTCCTCCTACATAGGTTCGTTGGCATAGATACCGACTAGGCTCAAACTGCAGGTTTTTACTGCAATCATTGAAGTCCCAATCCTCCATCCGCGGCTACGGCACCTTGGCCAATAACTCTCCTTCAACTAGCACATCATCCCAAATCAAAGGTGTAAATACCTTGTATTTCACCACATCTGTATCCTTTGTTGACTTCTTAGCTTCCAACCTCCAAGGTGGAATATACAGAGGCAACCTAGAGATAGCCTCGGCCTCAATTTCTTCTGGTGCTACTTCTTCTTCATTGGATTCGATCTCCATAGCCTCCTTTTTTCGATCTTAGGCCCCCTTAATCCATTGTTCCTTAGGTTATTTCTTTCTGGGCAACGATATTGTTAGTGGCTTCTGTGGCTTTTTGGATGGAATTGCGCCCACATTCGTCTAATTCCTAGGCGATATCATCCCTATAGCAGTTAGTGGCAGTGTGGTCATCATTATGAATCCCAAGCCTTTGCAGAGAAATTTCTGCTCAATCTTCTCATAGCTCTTCTCTGACATACAGTAGCTTGCTTTGCGCTCTTGTAGACATCAATTCTCACTTCTAAGTTTTAACGTGCAAAGTGTTCGAATGGGGAGCATGATCCCTGATTTATAGCGAAATTCAAATTAAAATCCCATCATCTCTCTTAGATATGCCTCATAAATGTTGATTTGGCGACATATCCACCCAGATATTCCCATTAATTACATCCCTCCCACTCCTTTTAACAACCAAGTCATGGTCTAATCAACTTTTATTGTTCCAATAGTCACTTTTTGGATGAACTCCATGAGACTCACCCCTTCAGTGCAGTCCTGCCTCCCTTGGCGCAGTACCCTCTAGCTGCGCCTACTTTTGTTTTGCCGCGTAGTATTTCTACTTTGATGTAGCCATATTTCAGCAGACTCATTTATAGTCCTATGTGCTCCTTCCAATGGGCATTCGCAGGTCTCCCCCAACACAGACTTGTTAACCAGATCTTTCCAAGCAAAACTGGCTATAAATTCCGTGGGAATGTTCCAACTGCACAGCCCAATCAGGTTGTACCAACGTCCTTAGCTCCTTGGTAATACATAACACTTTTGCATTGACTTCTTGAAGAGCGTCATTTATGCACTCCCAGCCATCAATGAAGCTGTAAGTTAACAAGAATCCTTTTATTATCTCATCCCAATTCCTAGTGCCATGGCGCAGTTATATTTCAAGATAACATTGTTGAAGTATCATATCCAATGAATGAAAGAACATGTGCACCCACTCTGGTTGAGGTTCAGTTCTCCAAGCTGTTGTCTAGTGAGATAAATGTTCACGAGGATCTTTCTAACCATCATATTTCTCTGCGATCTTCGTATTGACGTGACCAAACCTCAGCCTTGTCAATTTGGAAAACTCTTTCTATCCTCCTAAACTTTCTTTGTGTGCACCCCACCATCAGGTTGGAGTAGACCTTAACGCAAAGTCCAAAGCTTCGTATTTCTAGTCCTCGGGCACCTTTTTCTCAAATGCTTCTAGAAACAACACAACATTCCCTGTTCCATCTTAAAAATCCAAGTCACACACTTCCGATTGGACACAATGTAGAGATTTGGTGACTCTGTTACAGTGCTTAGTAGAGACTTCATTCAAGGGATTCTTCCAATGCTCTAGCTATTCATCGGAATCTGAAACACATGAACTATCGCGCTCCCAACATATTCTACCATCTGCGGTGGGATTAATCCAGTCTTCATCCAGCATAGTAAGCTTATATATCTGATCAATCTCAGCATCCACATACTCATGTTGGACAAGTTCTGTATAGCACGCACCTTCGGAAGGATCTAATGGCACAACAACCTAGGTACCATTATTTTCAAAGATCATCTACCTCTTCTTTGGGTTGATTATAGCACCCATGTCATAAGGCCAGTCAAATCCCAACAATGCAGGATAAGGATTCTTACCATCAACAATCTCAATAACTTTGAAGTCGACCAACACGCTAGCTCCATCAATATATACACTGATCCCCTACAATCGCCCCATAGGAATGATATTCTGTTGATTTTCCATCCTCAGCTGAATTGGTGACCATTGCAACTTAGGCCTTCCCATCTGCTCCCAGGTCTTTTTTGGTAGAATGTTGGCATCTGACCCCAGATCCAGAATTACTTGATCCATGTCATAGTCTCTAATATGCATAGTGAATCACATCTCCTGGCCGGTTCACTTCTTGTTCTTGTACACCTTATTTACTGCGCATTGTTCTAGTTGCAGCTTTTCCTTGCCATCACAGTTATCTATCAACTCCTACAACCCATCTACAACCTTCTTGTCCCTTATTAATTTCATACATGTCTGTAAGAAGGATACCAAGATAGACTGATCAGCTTCCTTTACTTCGGTATCTTCCTTCAGCGTATTCTTCAATGGGAATAGTTGTCTTTGCGCTATCGAAGCTTTAAGAGTCATAAATGTCTTCTTTTCTTCCATGAATGTCTCTTTCTCGCGTTGCACATTAAACCCAACATTATTATCTTCAACTTTCCTTACCCATGTCTCTGTCCCAGTCCTCTTTTCCTCCGCAAAGTTTCCTCTGGTATTCACAACCACTACATGTTACAATGTTAATGCTGGGATCTTCCTGGCGCAGTTCAACCCTCATCACTTGTATATTCTGAGCCGGTTGTTGGTTGTGCTTCTCCTGTATTTTAACTAACAAAATTGAACAATCTTAAATTTCATGACCAAATTCTTGACAATACTTATAGGAAGCTGCAGTAGGATTCTAACAATCCCTCGCAAAATGTCTCGGTTGTCCGCAGTTATAACATATGATCTTCCCTCATCCACAACCAACGCCTCCTCCTTGGCCACACCCTTGGCCTAGGAAACCTCCTCGCGCAATCCGCAAACCCGAAGCTTCGCAACCTTCTACCTGCATTATGTATGCACCGAGTTTGTTTCACATCTTTAGATCATAGCTCTTACAATGATGTTCATCGTGTCCCACTAAACTATAGAAATTGTAGAACATTTGCTTCGTAGATCTGACAAACTATTGCAACAAGTGACAATAGTCTATGGAATGTTGGCCTGCAACTTCGCATAAGCTACACCATACATGGGGCCTTACACTTGGCCCAACGCTCGATCCAGGCTTCAATGGACTCAACATCCCTATGCCCAAATAGTCTCTATAAACAGGGAAATTCTATTTATAATGACCCTCTGCTTTGCACTTGATACACCAGATTTCCGACCGTATATCAATTCTAACCTCCTTCTTCTTCCTTAGATCATGTAGCTCCATTTGAAAGCTCACCAACTGAGTTTGCATCTATTGCACTCGTATGCTTGTATCACCTACTGGCGAAGCTTCAAGCTTCATCTCGATCTCTAGCGCTTCAGCCTTAGTTGCAATCTTCTATTGTGACAATGGAAATATGAGATGAGGCAACAATGCAAAAATGAACCATTCTCTATGTTGTTCATCCAGGATATGAAGCTAATTTGGCTCAATAGCGTCTTAAATCTTTGATCTACCTCCCACACGGTCTCAGTAGCCAGCTGCTCAATCTCTTTGATTTCTGTGACACTGGGACTGCAACTTTGGTTTATTGAATTCAGCGTTCAGCGTGGTCTTCGTCTCAGCCAATGTAGCATTTGCATTCATCGTAACATATTTCATGTACCAATACAATGCTCTATCTTGCAGCGCGGTAACCAACGATGCTTTCATCATATTTTCATTTGTAATGTTATACAAGCTCCATATTGCTTCTACAACAAACCAAAATTGTTATGGATCATCTGATCCCTTGAACACAGGCATCTTCAGGGGTTGGGCCATGGTTAATGGGGGATGTAGAGGTGGAGGAACATAATGGGATGGGGTGATGATGGGGGTGGAAGGCTGGGGAATATCCGCAGTGCTTTTCTGACTTTCAGATCTCAATGATAGACTTCTCGGGGTAGCAGGGTTTCTTTCTCTTTCTTCAGACCCAAATAGCAGGCGATATTCAGTTTCAACTTAAGTACCCCCAATCTGTTCTGAATCTTTGACCACTTCTCATAGCACCAGGTTCTCTTTCTTTGAACATCAATTTGAGCGCATCTGTAATACACTCTTTTCACACAATAGCATTATAATATAGAATTTCGGTGAATTCAGATACTTACCTCTAGGGCCTGTAAAGAACTTACGCTATGCTTTGCTATAAGACACATAAGTATCAATCGTGAACTTAGTAATAAACCCTCCAAGGATATTATCGATCAAATAATCGATAGTCCTCGTGATCTCGTTATCAGTCTTTTTCAGCGTCTCAATCATATCTGGGGTCCACGCAGTTGGCCTATTATTGAAACAACCCATCTGCGCATCTAGTCTTGATATCCACTCCTACAACTCGCTTGCAAACGATGCGAAAAAACATCTCGTATTGATTTGTATAAATATACTTGCGTAACCAATGTTCATTAAAGATGTGTGGATTCATATTTTCTTACACAAAAAATTCACGTTCTTTTATATCTACCCAATCTTCAATATCTTTCTTAGATAGATTCCACATCCAACTATCCTTCAGTCAGATCCCGGTCCCGACAACAGAACCATTTGTTGGTTTGATGGGGCCTAAACCCAGGTTCAAATGTGGTTGCGTGAATAAACAAAACCAAATATTACCAACCCTTTCGGCAACGATCTGCTTGTGCAGACCGAAGTCTCACCCGAGGCAATATAGGGGGCTGCTAGAACTAGGTTTCTGCATCCAGCGGGATAAAGGACTGTGGATTTAGGGCTTTTCTTCCTTGACAGGGCTTCGCAGAATAGATCTATCAATTATACAAGCATTTTTCAACACATCTGTTGAACTTACTACTAGACTGTGTAATATTGCTTATTCATACGTAAAACAACATAAATAATCATAAACCAGACTTCGCTATGCAATTACAGATCAAAACCCTTACTCATCATAGACAAGCATAAATAACAAGTAAAGTAAAACACATCAACAGAAACACAAATATATCTTCAAGATGTCTTTCATTAATTGCTCAAATCTTTCTCATACATTCACTTTAACCCTCCGCACTTAGCTGCAGAGGTCTACGCACACAGCTGGAGACTTCATAAGGTCTCTGTGCACTCAACTGCAGGAGCCTTTCCTCTAACGCGAGACACAGACTCTGACTCAAAAAAGTCTTACATCCAAATGCATTTCATTCTCTTCTTGACTTTGACTACCTATGACTTCTATCTAGACTCCTTATATAGATTTTTCGTTTACAATACCATGGTCCAAAACCATGGGAGGAGTTCAAAGTTTACAAAATATTCCCATTAAATTACATAATAAGGAGCTTTGACCCACCCCAAATCCCCTAAGACTCAAAATGGACTGCGCGCTCCGCTCCTCAACCTGTGGAGTCTTTATCTACTACTTTCTTCGAGGGGATCCCATGTCTAAAACTTACCCTCCAAGAGCATCTTGTATGTGTGGCCAAATTCTTGATCGCTTCTATAGAGAAGTGGCCAATCAGAAGTCTTGTGCCCACAAGAGTTGAGTATGGTGGTTACTGCCACAGTCGATGGTCGGCTGAGGCAACCAGCAACATTATTGGTGCTTCCCTTCTTGTACTTGATGTTCAAATGAAACAGTTGAAGGTATGTGGACCACTTCTAATGGAGATCGTTCTGCAACTCTCCTTGTGTCTGTATGAACTGCAGGGGTTGGTGGTCTGTGTGGATGACCGTTTCCATCACAAAATGTAATGCTTCAATTATTGACAAGCCTGCATAATGGAATACATCTCTTTTTCATAAGTGGGATACTTCTGGACTGTGTCAAAAAATGTCTCACTCTTATATGCCAAAGGATGCCCATGTTGAATAAGAATTGCCCCAATAGCATAGTCAAAGGCATTTGTCTCGATCTCAAATGGTTGTTGTAAGTCTAGTAATGTGAGCATTGGTGCAGAGAAGAGGCGATGTTTCAACTCGAAGAACCTCTTCTGTTGAGATTCAGACCAAAATAATTTTGCTTTCGCTCCTCCCTTGGTGACTTGACTCAAGGGCCAAGTGATATGAGATAATCCCAACACAAACCTGTGGTAGAAATTGTCAAGACCCAAAAAATTAAGGAGCTTTGTTAGATTGGTTGGGGATGACCCATCCCCAATGACTTGGATCTTGGATGGATCCACGTGCACCCCCCACTCATCAATAATGTATCCCAAATATTGAACTCAAGTCATGCCAAAAGTGCACTTCTCCAATTTGGCACACAACTTGTGTTGACGTAATGTTTGGACGACTTGTCGGATGTGGTGGAGGTGCTCTTCCCAAGTCTAGCTGAATATTATGATGTCATCCAAGTACACCACCACAAATGAGTTGGTGAATGGTTGTAATATGTCTTCCATCAACCTCATGAAGGTTTCAGGAGCATTCATCAACCCGAAAGGCATGACCAGCCATTCGAAAAGGCACTCCTTGGCTTTGAAGGCAGTCTTCCACACATCGAAGGGTTCGATCGGTACCTAGTGATACCCGGACTTCAAGTCGATCTTACTGAAATATTTTTCCCCCTTGAGTTGGTCCAGAAGGTCATCAATTTGTGGGATCGAGTAACTATTCTGAACAATGATTTTGTTCAGCACCTGATAGTCAATATGGAGTCTCCAAGTCCCATCCTTCTTTTGCACTAACACGATTGGGCTCCCATAGGGTGATGAACTCGGTCATATGTGACCTTTCTGCAGCATCTCCTGAATATGCCTCTTGATTTCATCGTTCTCCAAAACAGAATGATGATATATTGGTCCATTGGGCAACGGCGCACCTAGGGTCAGATCGATAGAGTGCTTGCCTGACAGTGTAGAGGCACCCCTGTGCATGAGGTGAAGATGTCCTCGTACTCCTACATGACATTTTCCATCTGTTTTTGTCCTGTGGAGGAGCCTTTTATGGAGGTCATGGCCATAATATTCTTATTTCCCTGAGGGTAGATCATCAGGAAAACAATTTCTCGGTTTTGGAAATGAGCTTACTGCCCAAAGTAACAATAACAGTGTGAGGTCTGTACTCATACATAGCATGTCGCTTCCACAAGTATGGTTGGCCTAATAATATATCACAAACATCAAGAGGATAAATATCACATAATACCACATCCGTGAAGGGCTTGATGTTGTAGGGAAGGCGACACTGATGGCTGACGCGAAGATCCCGTCCTTGGTGAAGCCACCCGATGGTGTATGGTTGTGGGTGTGTTGTGGACTGCAAGCCCAACCGCTTCACGAACTTTGCTGAAATGAGGTTCTTTTGGCTCCTGTTGTCCACAATGAACTGCAACGGGGAACCCTTTACCGAGATTTTGGAATGGAAGAGGCACTCTCCCTTCTCTGGATCTTTCAGTTCCTCCTTATCGATCTTCGTGGTGTCAACGGTGGCATTGGGCTCCGCATCAATAATCTTCTTCTATTTTTCATTCCCCTTGTCGGCTTCTGATTTAGAGTCGGAGCATGCATCCGATTCAGAAGCCTTTAGCTCGGCCACCAGTGACTGCTTGGCCTTACACTCACTTTAGTGGAGCTCTTGCGGCTTTGGCGGGTTGTCCTGGGTCGTCCCGCCTTGGCTTTATCATTTTTTATTCGGTTTGGGGGAACCTTTCCCTTGCCTCTGATTCATAGATCCAAAGTCTCACTTCTTTTGTTTTAATTTCTTCTCAATATTGGTAGCATATCGGTATGTTGCACCAAGCGAGGAGATGTCGAGGAACTCCATTTCCTCCTGAATGTATCTGTGCAGACAACTACAGTACTTCAACACCAAATGTTTCTCTGAACCTTTGACACCCAACTTTTTGCGCAAGGTATAGAACATATTTGTCGGCTCATGCACATCTTGATCCATTTATTATCGTAGCATAATCCATTGTATGTACTTGTCCTCATAGCTCCCCACGAGATAATATTTTTCCTTGATGGCTTCTCGGAACGAATCCCAAGTTGGTGCAGCCGAGAACAGAGAGGGTTCCCTCTTGTCCTTTTTCTCACAGTAGGTTTCCCACCAATCCTTGACATGGGGGGCAGCTTTGAGGAGTGCAAAAGTAATATTTTCTCAGTTGGAAAAGTCATGAACCGAGAAATATCCTTCTAATATATTCAACCATCTATTTACGATGTATGCATCTATTTGGTCATCAAATATGTGAATGTCAAAGTTTACTTGTACCTTAAAATGAGTGGCACCTCCAAAGTGGTTGCTGGATGAAGATGCGTCGCTGGTGGGAAACCGTTGAAGGATCTAGGAAAAGTTATCCATTATCACATTCCTTTATTTCTCGAGGGCCTCCTCGAGCAATATTTTGATAGGATCTCTTGCTTCCTTGTCTTTATTTTCTTCACCCATGGCCGGTCATCGGGGTTTGCGATGTTGATCTTGCAAAGGTTCAACCAGATCGAGCCCTAACTCCTTATACCCCGACCTTGTTGGGGACATGCAAAGAAGGATCGAGAAAGAGAAGACCGCTCTGATACCACTGATACGGACTTATGCAGGAATGTAATAAAATATAGAAATACAGAAATAATGACTTATAGAAAGAATGGATATTGGGTGGCCACCAATATCCTGTCATAATGATCTAGGTGGATATTTCTTACAGAAGGAATGGAAGTAAACTAGCTAGGGAGTTGGTATCTTATCTCTGAGAAGGGATGTGGCATCCACAGGCCTCTGAACTATGTTACAGTGAGGCTCAAGGGAAATTTTATTATTGAACAACATAGGTGTAGAAATTATATACAAGATGCATGTATATATCCAGATTCTCCTGATCTAACAATATTTATCTTCTTGCTAAATTTCAAAATCCTTCCACTGTTAATATTTTGCGGAAATTTAAAATCAATTGCAAACACATGAAGCAATAAAAACAATCGCACATAACATAGTTGATTAACGGGAAAGCCTAAAGCTGAAAACCCCAACTATCATATATTATGTATCACGGAGATCATGTAACAATCTCATACAAAGCTTAGTACATCAAGCTCTCATTACAATCAATTGTCACACACTAATCAGAAGAAATATGTAAATCCATGCACTGATTTCTTGCCACCTGATAGCCTACCTCCACTGTGCAATACCTGCTGAAGAAGACCCCTGAATGAATTCAAATCTACCTTGCCTTGATTTCGAAATCCTCATTGGCAACTCCAATGTGTGTGTGATGCAATCAATGCATCACTATAGTTAAAACGGATAGTCCATCTTGCCCTTTCACTTATCTCTCCACTGGGTCTCCACTGAAACTGACATGCACTGTATTTAACTGTTGTATTTTTTCAGTTGATTAATGATTTATTATCTGTGAATTAATAAACTAATTAATTCACTCCACTCTCACTAGTGTATCATTCATTTAGACTAGATACAACTAGCTCAACTGAGTTTAACTCCATTAACTGAGTTAAACTGAATAACAACTCCACGAACTACTCTTCCAACTCTGTCATAACTTTTCCACTTCAGTTCTAACTGATTCCTCCATGCATGAACCACTAGTAAACCCTAGGAATTGCATAATTCCTTTAGCCCACTGATTTTCCAAATCTGTACACTGAAATAAAGTGCTCCAAGAGAATAAGTTGATGTTTATTGTCGGATTATTATTAAGAGATAATAATAATCGACACTTCTATTTTTAGATCGACGATCTATAAATAGACTTCGCCAATATTCTAAAAATAGAATTTCATCTATTTTTCCAAATTGACCAACCATCCATAAATAGCATCCTGCAACTTCCGAAATATGATCACCATGTATAAAAATAGACTGCGGGCCCACTTATTGAAGGTGACTGATTTTCACTAAGTTCATCATCTTTTTGAATCTCAACACTCCCTCTCAACAAGATAGGGATTATCCTTCACCCCGATCCTACCTCTATGGTATTCGAATTTGCTCCTCATGAACGCCTTCGTCAAAATATCTACATCCTAATCTTCCGTAGGAATGTACTGAAGCAACATGATCTTCCACTGCACACAATCTCTGATATAATGATATCGGATATAAATATGTTTAGATCTATCATGAAACACAAGATTAATCGAGAGTTTAATGCAACTTTGATTATCACAATGTATCAGTGTAGGATCTAAATGTGAACCAAACAAATCGACCAGGATCTTCCTCATCCAAATAGCCTCACATGCAGCTTGACTTGCTGCCATGTATTATGCTTCCGCTGAACTAAGTGCCACGGATCTTTGTTTCTTGCTGTACCAAGAAACTGCTGTAGATCTGATACTGAAAACCCCTCCTGATGTGATCTTTCTATCTGTTGGGTTGCCTGCCCAATCCGCATCTGTGAATCCATGCAACTTCACCTCATCCGTCTGTCTGTACCATAAGCCATACTCATATGTGCACCTGAGATACCTCAAGACATGCTTTCTTGCCTTCCAAAAGAGCTTGGTAGGCTTAACCATCGCTTGTGAAAGCTAGTTCACCGCATAGCATATGTCTAGTCATGTATTAACTAAATACATGAGCGAACCCACCAATTGTCGATGAACAGTGGCATCCACTACATCTGCCGATGTAGCATCCTCTTTCCTCCAATTTCCTGGAAGAGGAGTGTCGATAGGCTTGCAGTCTTGCATGCGAAACTTCTCAAGTATCTCCCGAGCATACTTTCCTTGAGACACAAACATTTCACCTTCTCGCTGCCCTATTTCCAATCCAAGGAAATAATGAAGGAGGCCCAAATCCTTCATCTCAAACTCCTTTGCAATATCTGCCTTACATGAGTGTATCAACTTCTCATCACTCATTAGTATTAAATCATCAACATAAAGAACAATGATTAAAAGCTTACCCTCCACCACAATTTAGTACAGGTTTTCATCTGCCTCACCCTTGGTGAAGCCAAGTCCAGTGAAATAGTTGTCGATCTGTGTGTACCAAGCACGTGGTGCTTGCTTAAGCCCATACAGCGCTCTTTTGAGCCTGCACACATGCGACTCACTGCTGAAGATCTCAAATCCTTCAGGTTGCTCAATTTACATCTCTTCCTCAATGATCCCATTAAGGAACGCAGTCTTCATATCCATCTGATGAATGTGCCAACCCATCTACACTAAGAGATCAAGGATAGTCCTTATGGAAGAATACAATGTGACATGTGCAAAGGTTTCTTCATAATCAATCCCCTCGATCTGTGAGAAGCCCTGGGCAAAAAATCTTGCCTTATAATTCTCGACGCTCCCATCAGTAGCTTGCTTTACCTTGTAGATCCATCTTGATCCTACAACTGATTTAGCCACCGGCCTTGTAACAATCTACTAAGCACTATTTTTGACAATGGAGTCATACTCCTCCACCATGGCATCTACCCATGTGGGCTCCTGCACTTCTTCTTCAAAATAAGATGGCTCTGTCACGATACACTTGCTCATAAGAGCCATGTATCCAATAAATTAGTCAGGTGACTGTCTCTGTCTACGCTGTGATGTAGGGACTCCTACATTCTGTGCTGCATCAAGCTTCAGTCTCTCAGCTTCTATGGTACAATTTATGCCTTGTCTGATGTTTGGTTCTGCATGAGTGGACTCTTCCACTCCATGAATCTCCTCCTGTGGCTGATCCACATCTAGAAGCTCATCTTTGGGAACAAGAAGTTTCTCCTCTGCATGCAAGAGTAGCTCCCTCTCAAGCGACAAATTCATGGCTTTCACCTCATTGAATTTTATATCCCGTCGCACCATAGTCATTCAAATATTTAGCAAATACACATGATAATTATGGGGTGTTTCTGTGTACCCCACAAATATCCCAACTTCTGCAGTGAAACCATTTATTTATATCCTTTGTCACATGAATGTAACCCAGATAGGCAAATCTTCAAATAAAGAGAATAATAAGGCTTCTTACCAGTGAAAAACCTCTTCAGGTGTATCATGCCAAGTCTCTACAGAGACAACGTTTCCACCTCGCTCTGATGTTGCATGCTTCCACCCACAAGTGCATCGGTAGGCCCTAGTCATGCAGCATAGCTCGTGCAACACCCATGATCGTTCTGTTCTTCCTCTCCATGACCCCATTCTACTGTGGGTTATGAGGCACTATGAGTTCTCTTCGAATTCCTTCTTTGCTACAGAATACTTTGAATTCGTTCGAGATATATTCACCACCATTATCGCTCCATAGAGCCTTCACTTGCTTCCCCGACTCCTTCTCCACCAATGCTTTAAAATTACAGAACTTTGAGAATGTTTCACTCTTCTTCTGCATGAAGAAGATCTAGCATCTACGAGAATAGTCATCAAAAAAATATAACATAATACTTTTGTTTTGTTGTTGAAGCAACCGAGAAAGGTACACACACGTCTGTGTGAGTTCTCTCCAGGATCCCCGAAGCACGGTTCTCCTTCTCATGAAAGGTGGTCTTTACAAACTTACCCATAGTACATCCCTTGCACTGATCTGACTGCACAAGAGTACCCTTGGGAAGTCCAGTATAAATCTGCTGCAAAATATTCAAGGCGCCATGGTGAAGATGGCCCAATCTCCTGTGCCATAATTCGCCCTCATCCCGGCTCACCACTTCTTCTGCTTTTCCCATCATTGCAGTGCAGCCATCTACCTCCAGCTTGTAGAGATTATTAACTCAAATCCCTGTCCTCTTGGTTTGACCCATTGTTTTATGTCGTAGGAAAGCTTTTCCATCACTGAAAACAACGTCATAACCTTTGTCTTCCAACATTGCAACCGAGACCAAGTTCTTCTTCAGACCTGGAACATGCATAACATCTTTCAACAGAAATGGATTACCTGAATCCCTCTCAAAGGTAATGGTCCCAATGCTGGTCGCACTGTATCAACCATCGTCACCCATCTCTATATGCATTTGGAGTTCCTTCTCCTCCAAGTCACTAAACAACTCCTTGTCTCCTGTCATATGGAAAGATACACCACTATCAAGATACCACACCGATCCCATTGAGCTTGAAACCAAGCATGAAATCAAAGAGAAATCAAGTTCAAATTGCGAGGCTAAGGCCTCTCCATCTGTAGCTCCAGCAGCCTTCTTGTTCTTCTTCTTTTGTGGACAGTTAGTGGCGAAATGCCCATGTTCGTGACAGTGAAAACACTTCACCTTGGACAAATCCTGCTTCTTGCCTTTACCTTCGGATTTTGAAGGAAATTTCTTCCCCTTCCCCTTCCTTGCTTTGGAAGCCAAAGCGAAATTCTCTTCATCTTCATTCTTCAATGAAGAGCCATCCCTGGTACTTCGCCTTATCTCCTCCTACACAAGATTCGACCAAAGTCGCTCCCACCCTGGCAGTTTCTCGCGTCCATTGACAGAGTCTTTGTAGCTATGCCAACTCTTCGGAAGCCCAAGGAGAGCCAAGCTCACCAATTCTTCATCATCAACAGTAATCCCCAAACTTCCCAGTTCATCCTTATAGTGGACAAACTTCATGAGATATTTTGGAATACTGTCGCCCTTCTCCATTTTTATTTTTCGGAGCTTATCTTTCAGCACCAAATTCCTCTGGTCGCTGCTGCTTTGGAACAAATCTGTCAAAGCCTTCCACATTGAAAATGGAGTGGATTTCCCATGAAGGCTGGACAAAATATGGTCCTTCACACCTTCCAGCAGAATTCTTCTTGTCTTTGCTACCATTTTTTGCCATGCGTCAAGTAATGCAGCATCGCTAGAACCAGGCTTAGGAACGTCGCTATCAATGAACTCCTTCAGTCCATTATCTTCCAGCACCGCCTCCATCCTATCCTTCTGGGCTATGTAATTCGAGCTGCCATCAAGGGAATACTCCAATCGCAACCCATTGAAAGACATTTCAATGTATACTCAACTGTCGCACCAAGAATTTTCTGCAAAAAATTCAAATTGTCCACCAGCACAAACTCAGCAATTCTTCACAATTGAAATCTTCAAGAATTAACACTCCTATGATACCCTGTATAAATTATATACAAGATGCATGTATATATCTAGATTCTCCTAATCTAACAATATTTATCTTCTTGCTAAATACAGAATCCTTCCACTATTAAACTTTTGTGGAAATTTAAAATCAATTGCAAACACATGAAGCAATAAAAACAATCACACATAACACAGTTGTTTAACGGGAAAGCCTAAAGCTGAAAACCCAAACTATCATATATTATGTCTCATGGAGATCATGTAACAATCTCATACAAAGATTATTACATCAAGCTCTCAATACAATCAATCGTCACACACTAATCAGAAGAAATCTGCAAATCCATGCACTGATTTCTTGCCACCTGATAGCCTGCCTCCACTACGCAATACCTGCTGAAGAAGACCCCTGAATGAATTTGAATCTACCTTGCCTTGACTGCAAAATCCTCATTGGAAACTCCAATGTGTGTGTGATGAAATCAATGCATCACTATAGTCACAATGGATAGTCCATGTTGCCTTTTCAGCTATCCCTCCACTGGGTCTCCACTAGAACTGACATGCACTGTAGTTAACTATTGTATTTGTTCAATTGATTAATGAGTTATTATTTGTGAATTAATTAACTAATTAATTCACTCCACTCTCACTAGTGTATCATTCAGTTAGACTAGAGACAACTAGCTCAACTGAGTTTAACTCCATTAACTAAGTTAAACTGAATAACAACTCCATGAACTACTCTTCCAACTTTGTCATAACTTTGCCACTTCAGTTCTAACTGAGTCCTCCATGCATGAACCACCAGTAAACCCTAAGAATTGCGTAATTCCTTCAACCCACTGATTTTCCAAATATTTACACTGAAATAAAGTGCTCCAAGAGAATAAGTTGATGTTTATTGTCGAATTATTATTAAGAGCTAATAATAATCGACACTTCTATTTTTAGATCGAAGATCTATAAATAGACTTCGCCCAATACTCTAAAAATAGAATTTCATCTATTTTTTCAACTTGACCAACCATCCAAAAATAGCATTCTGCAACTTCTGAAATATGATCACCATGTCTAAAAATAGACTTACACCTAAAAATAGCCTGCGGGCCCACTTAGTGAAGGTGATTGATTTTCACTAAGCTCATCATCTTATTGAATCTCAACAATACGAAAACCCTAACCCCGGGAGATAAAACACCAAGATTTTTTGGACCCTGTTGGGGTTAGTTGGGCGGCCAACTTCTCGAGGTCATAACTTGGTCATATTATCTCCATTTGGCACATACGATATATCATCTGAAAGATATCTCTAAGTACTATAGGTTTTGTCACAAGTTTGCTGCAGACCTCAAAAAAATGTCGTTTAGGGGGTCAAAACTGCTTCGGAAGTTCAGGACCCGAAAAAACTGCTAAAAATGGTAAATGTTGTTATAAAAAAGGAAACTAATGAAACTGTCTGGAGGTCTAAGTGGAATAGGTGGGTGGCCACCAATATCCACCTCGATCATTATGACAAGAAGTGAACAGAATTGCAAGAGTACCTTATTAACGAGATACCAATGAGGTATGATGTGAATTTATATCAATTAATTTTGAATCTAATGGCACTTATGTTCTTGGTGCAAGAAGCACGAAAGTGCCCGATTGGGTGGTTGAAACTGATTGCAAGCATTAGCAACAACATCAAAAGGAATTGAAATAGGCAGCAGTATGCTATAAAGCACGTCAGGAGTAGGGCCATTGTGGGACACTCGTACCCAATAGTGTCCATTGATTTCCATGAGCATGTTATGACCAGTATGATGGTTTTGAGGCAGGGATATGCCTTAGTTATGAGGTAGGTATATGCCTTGGTTTTTGTATCTTCTGATGTGAGGAATCCTTACCAAGGGATGGATCGCCCGGGATAAGGGATGTCAGGGAACTTGGAAGGTAGTGATTTCACATAAGAGGATGACCAGATTGCTCGAGGGAATCTGTAGCAAAGAATGGAAGGTTGGGGATGGATTTGTTTTGGTCATTAGTATTTCTATATGGAATCAGATGCACATTAGGAGTGTGCCCTGGAAAAATGAGTCAGTAATTGTGCAATGAGGGTACAATAGCGTAGCGCAAGATTGTAGCATTGGGCATTGGATGCAGCTTTAGCTCTGACAGTGGATTCTGGACTTCCTAGGAAGGAAGTGAATCCTGGTACTACTTTGAGGGTGGAGGTGTGAGCCTCTGGTTCCCTTGTTGCGGATGCGGGCATCGTATCATTTTATTTGTTGATTGAGAAAATGTGCATATGTGTATATTTTTTTAAATACCGTAATGAGTTGTGTTATAAAGCTCCAACACAGAGTATGATTGTCATGATGGTTTTTTATTTTGAGCAGGTTGTTCATTGTAAATACTACAATGAGTTGTGTTATAAAGCTCCATAGATAATGTGTTTTGTTTTTCAATGGTTTTGTTGGTTGTAGGTGTCATTGAACACTGAGGACGGTGTTCCCCCAAGGAGGAGGGTTTTGTAACATACCTAGGCTAAAGGTTCGTGGAATAAAAGTTAATAAAGGAAAAAAATAAGACCACGGTTAAGGGACACTTATTCCAAGCTGAATGTTTGGAAAAACATCCTAGTAGGTGTTCATTTCAGTTATTATGCGTAAAGGAAATTGGAAAAGGATTTGGAAAGGGAAAATAGCATTTTTGGCATTTTATTTATGAAAATAAAGGAAAATAGGAGAAAAGGGAGGTTAAAGGTCACAGGTTTCATGTGAGGAGGAAAATTAAGGAAATAATGGGAAATGAAGAAATTAGAGGCCTCATTGATAAAAAGGCTTATGAGGATCAATTGGAAAGATTTTTCTCAACCTTTTGTCAATTCAGTTTTGGAGCTCTCTCATTATTCTCTCTCTCACACACTCTTGGACACTTAGAGTTTTCTTGGAGCATTTCAACATTGAGCCAAGAAGGAGGAAAGCAAGCAAATAAAGGACAAGGAAAGAAAATATCAAGTCAAGAAGATCAAGATCTTGCAACTTTAGCAGGAATACTTGCAGGTAGCATATTGCATGTGTGATTTCCTAGTTGGTTTGGACATGCATGGCTTATGCATGTTTTTATTTGGTTCTCTTGTTGTCGATGGCATGGTTTTTTCGGGTTTTGAAAGTGGTTTTCAGCCTTGCCTTTCCTTTTTCCCAATGTCGTGGTGTGTTGGGATTTTGATCTCAGTTTTTGAGCTTTGGAATTGCCAGATGGATTTCAGAATTTGGGGCAGAGGTGGTCTTATGTTCATTCCCAAAGGCCTAGGAACCCCTTGACCATTTTTGGTAGGATACACAATAAATCTTGAGGGAGGCATCTCGATTTAGAGCCTAGTGATCCGGGATTGGATTGTATTAAATCATGAGAGACAGGGAGAAAGACAATTCCTCAAGGATAGTGATGGATTTGAGATGGCATTCTAAGTTTAGTTTGGTTTTGTGATCGGAGCATCGGTTTTGGTGTGATCACGGTATGGTGAGAGTGGAGTGTTTTAGCCTCTGGATTCCCTTAGTTGTTTTTGGATTGGTTTATCCATGAGATCCCACATTCATGCTTGTAATATGACACGTGGGTGACTGGTTGTAGAGATATTTGGCTAAGCCGTGTCTATGGTCAGGTGGTAAGAGGAACTCCCGAACCTGGTCGGTTATTGCCTATGTTTAATGGAAGCTAAGTTCTCTTGCTTTTGTACCCATTAATGTGTGGATTTAATGGTTGTTATCTCACTGTTATTTCCATGGTTTTATGCTGGTTATAAGCATGTTTAAATGATTGGTTCATGTCATGGTTATTTCATATATTTACTCATAAATGTTAATATAATGGATGCAAGAGCTAATTGATGTCATATATGTTCAAGGAAGAGGGTGGAGATCCTTCTTGTAATGTTTCATAAGATTTTTTAGTCATTCATGCTCTGTCTTGTATCCTAAACCTGTAGATTTCATTCATGCCAATTGTTTGACATAATGTCAGTCCTGGTTGGGGATGGTTGGGCCTAGTCATCGAGTTAGTTTTTAGTTTATTAGTCTTGTCATCATGTGTTTAATGGATTTTGTAAGTTACAAAAATTTGTGGGTAGTGGCTGGAATTATGGGCTTGAAAAGCGCCTTAAATCCCGCGAACTCTGGCATAGGTCTGCTGAAAATAGTCCCTGGACGCAGGCATGCAGGCTTGTGGGTGCGTCCAGGGGGTTATCTTCATAAAATTTTAGTGGGACCAATGGACAAGTCAGGTGGATGACCGAGATAGCCTCTGTGTGTCCTGTAGCAGGTGCAAGCAGTTTGTGTTATGGTTTTCCACGTCGATTTCACTTCCTTAAAGTCGCCAAGGAGGTTGAGTCTGCTCTTAACTACCGTCAACTCATGTTTACCTCAGTTGGCCGATTACTTGGGTAGATGTGAGGGGAGTTGTTACATTAAAAAATGTTCGATATTCTTCATGCAAAAGATAGACCAGGTGTTCTCAAATTCTTGTGAGTTCAAAGCACTTGTCGAGAAATACACAAGCAAGAAGGTGAAGTTTCTCAGGAGCGAAAACAGTGGAGAATATGTGTCGAATGAATTTAAGAACTTTTGTGCATTAGAAGGCATTCGACGAGAGGGTATAGCACCCTATAACCCACAACAAAATGCGGTTGTAGAAAGAAAGAACATAAGCATTATGGGAGTTGCATGGTCGATGTTACATCGTCAGGGCCCACCATTCCACTTGTGGGCAGAAGCATGCAACACAGTTGTGCATGTGCAGAATCGAAGTCCTCATTGAATCCTCAGGATGAATACACCAGAAGAAGCCTCTCCAGTAAGAATCCATATATGGCGCACTTTAGAATTTTTGGTTCATTAGTTTACTGTAATGTTACCAAATATGCACGAAAAAATCTAGAACCAACAGCTGAGTTCGGCATATTTGTGGGGTACACTGATACACCTCACAACTATCGAGTGTACCTAACATCTCACAGGATGACAATGGTTCATAGAGATGTGAAATTAGATGAAGGAAAGGCCATTTCTTAGACATTTTCACATAGTACTCTTCACCCGTGACCGGATTATCTTTCTGGGATGTCTTCATGCTTCATGGTCTTCCCAACGCCATATATAGTGATGGGTACAATTATTGTATGATAATTTTTTGGCGGGAGCTTCTCCATTGGGTGGATACTGAGCTGGTGCATGATATGAGTCATCACCCACAGTTGGATGGATGGATGGAGATAATGAGCAAGTGGCCGAACAGCTACTTGCAAATCTATGACACAGGGTAGCAAGAAGCATGGTTGCGTTGGCTGCTCTTCGGTGAGTATGGTTACCACCTGACATTTCAGATTGGTACGTTTAATGCCTTGCACAGTACTGAGGTGATGCAACAACAGGAGGCATGGTTGCGCTGGCTACTCTTGGGAGAGTATGGCCAAGACATTTCATTTTATTTTTCCATTGGTATATCATTGTTTCCTGCCTTGTACAGTAGTGATGGGATGCAGCAGTTGGAGGCATGGTTATGCTGGTTACTTTTGAGAGATTTTGGCCATCACTTGACATATCACATGTCAATGGGTATGTTATTGTTTGGGACTTTGCATGATACTCATATGATGTGGCAACAGGAAGCTTGGCTATGTTGGTCTAGTGTGACATTCTACATGTCAATGAGTATATCATTTCTTCATGCTTTGCATTATGATGATGTGGGGTGGTAACAAGAGTCATTGTTGCGCTGGTTAATCTCGGGAGAATATCGATTTACATTGTCCCATACCTTGCATAATGATCATGTGGGATGGCAACAGGAAGCCTTGCTACGTTGAATTCTATTAGGAGAGTATGCCACCATACTTGGTATGATGATGAGGTGGTGTGGCCGAAAGAGGCATTGTTGTGGTGGCTACTATTGGGAGAGTATGGTTCGACATTTCACATGTCAACCCATATTTCTTTATTTCCTACTTTTCATAGTGTTGAGATGATGCTTAGAGAAAACAAGGCCACCAGGGCCAAGGATTGGAACATGGAGAGACACAACCTACTCCATGTAGCATAGGTTGGAGAGATAGTTTATGAGTTGGGACTTTCCACTTGGGGAAGAAACCACTACACTTCACAAATCTCATGCAAAGAAGAGGCTCTTGGACAACATATGGTTGCCACTTAGGGACTCATTGATGAGGAGAGGCATCTAGCTACACAACTGGAGGCCATTCTAGACATTCTAGAGAGGCATATATGGAGTTGGGCATTCATAAAAAATTAGAGCACATGGGGAAACCTTCCATATGAGGATGCCACTTGGGAGGGAGATGGATTTCTGCAGCATCCACTTTTGCAGTTGCTTGAGGACAAGAAACATTTTGGTGGGGAGGACTATAATATTCCAAATTTTCCATCAGCTAATTGGAATATTAGAGTTCTTACTTTTCTTATTTAGTTAAGTAAATAAAAGGGTGGAGGGACCCATAAACCTAGTAGATGAATAAAATCCACTTCTATAGTGTGAATGTGGGTTAATTGAGTAGTGGAGCAGCATTATGGAGTAGTGGAGCAACATAATAATGAAGAAACAGTGGAGGTCATAGAGCATTAATGGGGAAGATGATGGAGATAGTGGATGAATAAATGCATGATGATGGAGATAGTGGAGAAGCAATTGCAAAGATGATGGAGGAAGTGGTGCATTAAATGCACACATGATGGAGGAAGTGGAGAGTAATTACAGTAGTGATGGAGATCATGGAGGACAGTGTAGTATTTATGGAGGCTAGTGGCCACATGTGCAGCATAGTTATGAGGTGGTCCAAGGCTAGGAAAGGCTCACAACCATAAAAGGAAGATGAGGGTAGCAATGGAGGGGAGTATGGATTTTTATTGTTCAGTGTCGTAAGACATTTCTTTGCACACTTCAGTTATTTAGCAAAGTTTGATGTGTTGTTTAGCACGAGGTGTTCCCGAGCGAGAAGCCCACCCTTAACCACGCGGGACTTTGAGTGCCTACTCTGGGAATGTTTTCTTGGGCAACATTCATCATCTGACAATCAGTACCACATTCAACCACTCTCATCTGCACTTCTAGCTACAAGAATTATGCATTCCCGAACTTGGGTTTGAGAGTTCGAAGGTTGTTCTCAGTACTTTAGCTGAGAAACTAGTGGAGGCATCATCCCTTCACACTGTGGATCCATTGTAGTCTCCCAGGAGTTTCAATATAATATCCGGCATCAAGCCATCCATATATTCTCTTATGCAGTAACATTTCCTGCAAGAATTCTGTAATTCTACAGTGAGAGTTTGAGGAGAAGAGGAAGTTCCAAGCAACTCAGCTTGGAATCCTGTGAGGGATTAATCCTTCACTCTGGGGATCACTTTAGCAGCCTGGGATCAGCATTGTATTATCTATCAGCATACTACATCATTAGCCCTCCTAGACAACACAATATTTCCCAGCAGTTGTGCATGCAGCAACTGCATATTCAGTGGAGGAGCTAGATCTGAAGTTTTGAGCTTGGGAATCAGGAGAAGGGACCAGCCCTTTAGTTAGTGAGTTGAATGGGTGTTGTTGCAGCATATACATCATTATTTCAGCCCCAGATCAACATTTATCTCCAAGGAGTGCGTAACTCAGCCAGCAGGGGTGCAATGTGCAACCCAAAAAGAGCCGAAATTCCAAACTCAAAATCTAGCCAAACCATTTCTGGGTTTTTCTGGGTTTTTCGAGCAGAATCCATGATTAAAATCTTGGATCTTTCAGAGAATTCCAGCTACATCTCATACATAGATCCTCTTCCCAACAACAATAGTTTTTACTTTCTAGTGCTAGTTTTCAGTAGAGTTGTTTCAGCCATCTTTGGATGGGTTGAGTGCATCCCTTTTTGGAGCACTGTGTATATTCATTTGTTGTTGATACATAATGATATGGATGAGTTGTTTCTGCTCATATGCATGATTTTTTGATGTATTCTGACATTTTTCCAGTTCTACATGTTTAATTCTTATTTTACCGTAGTTGGAATTGTGCATATGTTCTATATTCCTCTCTTTCCCATTTTGGGATATTACAGTGGTATCAGAGCATGATCTTTTTCTCAGCTTGTGAGAATTTCATGACATCAAAAGAATAAGAAGAAGAAGCACAAAATGAAGAAGTCTACAATGGCGGAAGGATTGAGTTTTTCCACACTTCTCTTTAGAACTATGCAGGATCTCACCATGGATATAAAAGAAATGAGAAGGGGAAAGCAAAGGGAAACCTCAAGAGGGTTTCAGAATGGAGAATGTCCGAGCAGTTCCTATCAGCAGTATAAGCAACCGGCGGTGCAAAAAATTCCACAACGCCCTACTATAACAACTTTCCTTGCAGAAGGAAATGAATGCATGGAGATGGAGGATATTTGGAGCATGAGACTCTGAGTGATTATCTTGCAGAGTACAAGTCTCAATCTAGAGCATTCAAAGAGAATCTGACTTTCCAGCAGTGTTTCCAAATAAAAGAGATCTGGAGACTCTACAACAACAATAGAAGAAAAGATATGCAAAATAGATTATTTCTGCCTACATTCGATGGGTCATCCAAAAGCACAACAAAGGCTTGGATGGAGATGTTAGATGATTTCTTACAGCTACACCTAGTAGCGAAAGCAGAGGCTGTTCAAATTGCAACACTACACCTTGACGGTGAAGCAAGTGATTGGTGGTTCGGCAGATTGAAACATGCAAGAGTGAGTACGTATGCAGAGTTCACTCAAAGATTGGTAAAGAGGTTTGACAGAAGAAAACCAGAGGCACTTTCCATTAAGACATTTTCCAACATTGATGAGGATTTATATGAGGAGAAAAAAGAAGATGTCAGCACTGATACTCCGAGAGAAGAGAAACTACCACCACCACCAGCTGTAGTAGAGGTACTTGCATCAGTGGGAGGAGCACTTTCATTTTGGCAAGATGTTCCCAAGACTTTGACATTGAGAGTCCAAGGCATGATTCAGGAGGTGCATGAGGAAGAATAAGCAGATACCAGCGCTAGTGCAACAGTAGAGGAGCAGCCATCACCATCACTAGCAGTTGGAGAAGCAATTGCACCGGTTGGAGGAACTCTTGTAGCTTTGCAAGATGTTCCCAAGCATCGGCTGATCCAAGGTATGCAAAAATTTCCACCCCATATTATTTCAGCACATCAGATTTAGTTTTATGGGCTCATGCCATCAGGGTAATTGCATGACCAAGGATTAGAGCACATTGCTGATTTGGAGCAGCAGACTATCACTACACAGAGGACCCTTGCCTGGTTCAAGGAGAAGATGTATAACTATCCCAGTTTGACATTGTTGAGCTGCACACAACACTTTGTGTTGGAGTGTGGAGTTTCTGAGGATGGGATTAGCATAGTCCTAATGCAGGGAAGCTATACAATAGCTTTCGAGGACCGGAAGTTACTGTCACATGAGTTGTCGTATTCTATTTACGAAAAAGAGATATTGGCCATTATGCATGCATTGGTCAAATTCCGACAGTTTTTTATGGGCAGTAGATTTCGTTTGAAGACCAACCACCATAGTCTCTGCCATATTTTTTAGGAGGAGCAGTAGATACAGAAGAGGCAACAACGATGGATCAGTACAATGCAGGACTATGAGTTCAGCATTGTCTATGGAGAGGACTATGAGATAGCAGATGCACTATCATGGAGATCAGCAGCATTGTCACTGAGGAGCAGTGATGATTTTAGGGCCCAATTATTATTTGAGAATTCTCCATTGGGTGGATATCGAGCTGGTGCATGATATGAGTCATCACCAACAGTTGGATGGATGGATGGAGATGATGAGCAAGTGGTCGGAAAGCTACTTGTAAATCTACGACAAGGGGCAGCAAGAAGCATGGTTGCGCTAGCTGCTCTTGGGCGAGTATGGTTACCACCCAACATTTCAGATTGGTATGTTCCATGCCTTGCACAATACTAAGGTGATGCAGCAGCGGGAGGCATGGCTGCGGTGGCTACTCTTGGGAGAGTATGGCCAAGGCATTGCATTTTATATGTCCATTGGTATATCACTCTTTCCTACCTTGTACAGTAGTGATGGGATGCAGCAGCTGGAGGCATGGTTGCACTGGTTACTTTTGAGAGAGTTTGGCCATCACATGACATATCACATGTTAATGGATATATTATTGTTTGGGAATTTGCATGATACTCATATGATGTGGAAGCATGAAGCCTGGCTATGTTGGTCTGGTGTGACATTCTACATGTCAATCAGTATATCATTGCTTCATGCTTTGCATTATGATGATGTGGGGTGGCAACACGAGTCATTGTTGCACTGGTTACTCTTGGGAGAATATGGATTTACATTCTCCCATATTATTGGAACGGGGTTCCCTAAGCTACATTTTTTATATAATTTTGTAGTAATTGGTCTTGCGTAGGGGCTTTGGGGCGGGTCAAAGCCCCCAATGTTTTGTAATGGGTCAAAGGGTAGATCTAGAGTTAACAAAGGCTGCGATGATATAAATAGATAGATAGTTGCATCTAGAAAGTAAGAGGTAAGTAGGATTGATGCTACATACGAACTGTTGAGATCTGTTTTGGGTAAGGAATCCTACTAGCTTTGCGCGCGGAGATCCTCAGTCTTGTCGTGTGCAGACCTCGCTGTCTGTGTTCACTGGTGGTAACTTGGGTTTGTATGGGTTTTTGGATATTAATGAATGCGGAATCTACTGAAGTATCTTGTTGCTATCTGAACTGGTTGTGTTTATTACTGAAGTGCCTCTGTGTTATTTGAATAAGTTGTGAATGTACCTGCGATATATGATTTATCTGCGATTATAATATTTTGTGATAATAATTTTTGATGCGCACGTGGATGCGAATGTGTTGATCATATATGTTAATGATAAGTAGCTACGTTATGATTACATGTTGATTATATTGTTAAAGGCTTGATAAAAGGATTGTTTGATGTGCGAACCTGATAAGACTTAGCAATATTGGCCTCAATTACCTACTCTTTCTCAGGGTGTGGAAACCTGGTTCCAGCACCCACCCATACTACTTCGGGTGAGAACTTGGCCTGCGAAAGTAGGTCATTGCCAAAACAGCCAGTAGCATAGGGGTTTGTTGGCAAACCTTGACTCCGAACCTGGGTCAGGACCCCTGAAGCCAACAAATGGTTCCGTTGCTAGGACCAGGAGCATTTTGAGAGAGAGATCAGGTAATGCCACGAAGCCGTTGGAGACCTGAGAAATTGGAGCTTGAAGACTAGTTCGAAAAACAAATTCAGGAATTTTTTGTAAAAGAGAATCGCAACACGAAGCTAATAGCTGAGAAGTGGAAGAAAAAATACATTTCCACTGAAGTAAATGAAATTTTCTTTGTAACTTTTGTGCACGAGCTCCAGGAGTGGTTAGCAAGGCTCGTCGAATTCCAGACGTGTTGGAAAGATGATCAGATTACGCAGTGGACTCTAGAATTGATTCGACAGTTGGAGAAGACTAACAACACAATCACCCGTATGGTAGATCATTAGGTGGATAGCATGATAGGAGGGTTTGTAACGGAATTCGCAGTCGATCAGTTCATATCCTATTCTTAGGCAAAGCAGAGGTTCTTCAAAGGATTATGGGGTAAGTTCTTGCGAACATTACCATTACTAATTAAAATATTACTGTGCAAAAAGGGAATTTTGTGCAACCACACCGAATGAATGACCTCTGATCAGAGTGAGAGTGCAACATGAAGTGGTAAGTACTACCGAACCAATCGAGAAGAGGATAGATCCATCTACAACCCATTAAGAGAGTTAGTTGCGCACGTAGGAAGTAGTCCTCCTGCTACACCACCTTCAAATCAGCATAAGGGCAAGAACTCCCCCACACCTTCGCCACCACCGGAAGAAGATATGGCAGCACACATGAAGCTACCCACCTTCAAGGGTGTAGGAGACAAAGATATGGACCAATTTTGGTTCGTAGAGAAATCATTATGGACTGCACAGAATGTGGCTACTGATGCGGTAAAGAGGGCACAACTATCCCTCGCCTTTGAAGGAAGGGCCCTGGATTGGTACATGGGGTACGTAAGCCAGCAAGCGGATCCATCTATTCAAGAGATTAAGAATGCATTAAAATAATAGTTCTGGAAGCCTAAGTCCTACTCTCAACTGGTGGTTGACTTGAAAGACTTTAGACAAGGACCCACTGAGTCGATATGGGGCGTTGATCAGCAGTTGAAGAAGGTGATCAGGGATGGGGAATTTTAGTATGATGATAGACAGCACAGAGAATGGTTCATTGCCATGCTATTACCTCACTTGCGCGGACCTACGGGTCAGCAAGCAATGGAGACGCAAGATAAAGACTTGGAGATTGCTATGAAGCTAGAAGTTGCGCCAAGAGACAATGCCCAGTTTGGGGTACAACAAATCTAGGGACAGCTGGAGGAAATGCACCTCGAAATCCAGAATCTGCGGAAAGAGTGAGGAAAATAAGCTAGACTAGACATATGATGCATAATATGCAGGGTGTCCAGCCACACCAAGGATCAATGCCCTCTGCTGGTGGAATACATGCAGGCTAGGGGGCCCAACCCATTGCGTTCTAAAGAGGTTGTGGGACCAAGCAGTCCGACGTTATGGTGCGCTGACTGACGCGTAGATAGACTACATGATACCAACCACTGTCCCCGTCTTGGTGCTTATGTTCCAGAGTTGAAGCAACAATGGTGTCGACTCTGCTCATTTGTGGGACATGACAAACATAACTGTCAGACATATGACTTAATGATAGACTGCGGAAACCTATATAGAGTACAGGCTGACCCTTCTTCACCACTATCTCCCTCAGGAAAAGGAGGCTCCCCAACTAGAGGTAGGGAAGGGGGAAGAAGTGGAAGTGCAAGACGAGGAAGAGGGAAATTGATCTGTCATAACTATGGAGAAGTAGGACACTTCGCAAGGGATTTTCTAAACCTTGCGCGACAATCTTGCCGATATTGTAGACAATTGGATCATGTGATCAAATATTGTCCAATACTGATAGAAAAAATGCAAGAAAAACAGTAGACACCAATGTCGAATGTGCAAAGGGTTAAGGCAAAACCGCGTGATGGCGAACCAAGTATTAATGTCATAACACGCAACGGCATGGCTACTGGAGGAGCTGAGGAAAGGGCTGAGGCTGAACCCTTTATCTGAAAAGTTGCTATCAAACAGGAAAGCTTGGACCTACATAAGGAGAAAGAAACCTTCATCGAATCTCGCAAAGACTTTACCAAGGATGAGGCATCTACTTCCAAGGCTCCAACAAGCCTAAGAGCAGACGACGAAGTTAAACCATTCCTACATGCATGTATGAAGCTGCTACGCAACCAAAAGGCAATATAAAATCTTCAAGCACTGATAGATAGCTACGCAGAGAGAAGTGACCCTCCCACAGAATTTAAGGATGTTCACAAATTATATAAGCATAAGAAACGCATTGGTCAGGAAATGTGGCTAACAGCGCAGATTGGCAATTATGAGATGGATCAGGTCATCCTGGATCTGGGATCTGATGCGAACGTCCTGCCCAAGCAGACATGGAAAAGGATGGGAGAACCTAAGCTGGAATGGTCTACTATATAGTTGTGCATGGCTAACCAATAGAAGATTATACCATTGGGGAGACTGTCAAGGATTATGGTAGATATCGCAGGGGTTAAGGTACGCGCGGAAGATTGTGGAAGATGCAAACCCTTATCCTACACTCTTGGGACTGGATTGGGTAATAGACATGGGAGGCATTATCAACTTGAAGAAAAGGAGCATGGTTTTTGAGAATGAGGGTATGAGAGTGATAGTCCCTCTAGACCCTGCGGAAGGAGAGCGGTATACAGAACCTATGCACAAAGAATATGACGTGGATCATATTTATAAACTAACCACCCGGGATGAGGATTGGATTAATCCTACAGTTGATGGTGTGCTTTGCTGGGAAAAAAATAGTGAATGCCTCTCTGACTCCAATGGAGAGATCGAAAATTTGCAGAGTCGGTTACATGATGTATCTGTGCTACGATGTCTTAGGATCACGAAGAGATTTCGATGTATCTCCTCAGAGGTAAGAGAACTGCCCTACTTTGATGGTTCTGGCAGTATTAGGGATTTTTTGAGAACATTTGAAGCAGAAGTCCCAAGGGAGCACAGAATGTGGGTGCTTAACCTAGCCATCCACGCAACCCCTGCGCGGTGGTGGGAAACTCATAAGGGGACATTCCAAGATTGGGAGGAATGTCGTGAGATGATGATCCTATGATTCGAACATCTAGTTCACCTACGCATGGAGACTTTCCTTGGCCATGGAGACCCGCTCAAGCACTTGGCCACATGGATGGAGGCATGGTGTGAAAGGACCATGAAAAAATGGGTCCACCTATTTATTCATGCCTTGGGGCCAATTCCCACTGCTTGGTAACTGGATGCAGAACTACTTCAGCGTACCCACCACTGGGAGACCATGAAAGACAATTTTGTGGGAAAGTTCGGGTTGATAGGCGGAACTGAGGCATTAGACGAGGCCCTGCAGGATATAGATGCCCTAGTATTTGATGAATCGCGCCCTCGTGTGGAGTACGGGGCACCAGCTTGGGATACGCAGATGCAGGATATTGTTAACTACCGCAATCTATCAATGGAGGAATGTGATGAAGACCCGCGAAATGTCACTATCCTGAAATCGAAGGGAGAACCCACAGTTTCTGGACCCCCACTACAGACTTTCGATGTAACCAAGCCTCTTAAGCTAAGGGAAGTCAACATTGGAACAGAAGAACGACCTAAGCTAGCTAAAATTGGGGACTACTGGGATGATGATAATTTTGGGAAAGTCGTCGAGCTTCTCACAGAGTACCAGGACCTGTTTCCTACGAAATTCTCAGAACTCAAGGGTATTACAGGGGACCTAGGGGTCATGCTCATCACTTTAAAACCAAGTGTGTGCCCTGTTAAGCAGCGACCTTACCGATTGAACCCCAAGTAGAAACAGAAATTCAAGGAAGAAATTGACAAAATGATAGCCGCAAGTATCATCGAACTGGTAGAACAGTCAGATTGGGTAAGCCCTATGGTGGTCTAGGAGAAAAATACTAAAGGAGAAAGAAGAATCTGTGTTGACCTGCGCAAACTGAATGATTCCTGTGTCCATTATCCCTTCCCTACGCCATTCTCTGACGAAATTCTTTATAGTGTGGGAGGGCAGGAAGCATACTCGTTCACTGACGGGTTGTTGGGCTACCATCAGATCAGGATCGCACCTGAAGATCGCAGCAAAACTATGTTCACCACTGAATGGGGATCCTTTCAGTACAATGTCATGTCGTTTGGGCTCAAGAATGCCCCTGCCATCTTTTCGCAGGTGGTGATCACAATATTCAAGGATTTCATACAAAGTTCTTGGAGGTATATTTTTATGATTGGACAATATTTGGTTTGGTAAAGAACCACGTCTTGAACCTACACATGATGTTGGACACCTGTAGAAAGCACCAGATTTCCCTGAATATTAAGAGGTGCATATTTTGTGTACCTTTCAGGATCTTGTTCGGCCACATAGTATGTCGACAAGAACTGATGGTTGACCCCGCCAAGGTGGCAGTTATCATCAACCTGGTAGTCCCTACAACTGAGAAACAGCTGCGCTCTATCCTCGAACACGCGAGCTACTATAGGGAGTTCATTCAAGGGTACGCACTAATCACAGCACCCATGGATAAGTTGCTAAAGAAGGACGTCTCATTTTTTTGGGATGCAGAGTGTTAGAAGAACTTTGAGTTACTCAAGGAGAAGAAGGTCTTTGCACCTATCCTCATATTTCCTGACCGGGCTAAGGTTTTCCATGTCCATGTAGATGCTTCAGGGATCGCCCTGGGAGTTGTCCTTACGCAACCCGAGGAAGGAGATATCGACCACCCGGTTGCATTTGCTAGTAGAAAACTCTCTAGTGTGTAGCGTAACTACTCCACTGCTGAGCACGAGGGGTTTTCCATGGTATATGCCCTCCAGAAATACCGGCATTATCTATTGGGAGGGCACTTCAAGATGTTCACGGATCACTCATCTTTGAAGTACCTAGTGAATAAGCTTGTGTTGGGGGGGAAGATTTGTCGATGGCTACTGCTATTTCAAGAATATGATTTTGAGATCATCGTGAAGCCGGGGAAACTAAATGTTGGGCCCGACCATTTGTCCCGAATAGAGAGTGGTGAAGAACTGACCAACCTAGAAGAAGGATTTCCCGATGCGTAGCTATTTTCTATTAAGCTGGCTTATGCGCACTTCGCCGATATCATTCACTTCTTAACTACGGGGATGGTGCCTGCAGAATATTCGGTACAACAAAAAAATGAGTTGGTAACCCGCGCAGCGAACTTTACCATCATAGCGGGCCACTTGTATAAACTGGGAGCTGATGAGGTACTACGAAGATACATTTTGGAGCATGAAAGAAAATCTATCTTAGCAGAAGCCCACGGAGGCATAGAAGGAGGTCACTGCACAGGGAAAGCGACGGCGCATAAAATCTTGAGAGTTGGGCTATCGTGGCCCACACTGCATAGTGACTCTCATGACTATTGCAAAGCCTGCGACACATGCCAAAGGACAGGAAGGTCGTCGCGCAGGGACGAAATGCCCTTGCAGCCACAGATGTCCCTGCAAGTGTTTGACAAATGGGCCATAGAATTCGTTGGGCCCATCAACCCACCAGGAGAGAAGACAGGTGCCCGCTACAACATCACTGCAACTGATTATGTAACCATATGGGCTGAAGCACAAGATATGAAGGATTGTACTGCAGACACCTCTGCACACTTTATTTTTGAAAATATTTTAACCAGGTTTGGTTGTACGAAGATCTTGATGAGTGATAGAGATACGCATTTTGCTAATTAAACAATAGAGCCTTTGACTGAAGAATTTCGGATACACCATGCAAAAAGTACCCCATATCACCCGCAGGAAAATGGAAACGTGGAAGCTTTTAATAAAATTCTGGAACAGGTGCTCACCAAGATCTGCAATGTCAATCGAAGCGATTGGGACGTGCACATCCCATCGGTCCTTTGGGCCTATCGAACCACTTGCAAGAAGTTGACTGGGAAAACACCATTTCGAATGGTTTATGAAAAGGAGGCCATTATGCCCATGGACTATATTGTTCCTAGCCCACGCATCGCAGCCTTTACAAACATGGCAGAGCTTGACATCATGGAGGAACGCTTAGCGCAGCTCGTTGCCTTGGAGGAAGATCAATTCATTGCTAACTTTCATCAACAAGTTTAGAAGGCCCGGGAAAAAGCATGGCATGATAGACATATTTGAAAAAAGATATTTTCGAAGGGAGAATTGGTCCTGCTATACGATAGCCAGTTTGTGAAACACCTGGGGAAGTTCTGTCAGCACTGGCTAGGCCCATATATGGTTAAGGAAATCACTGACGGAGGAGTTGTCCGGTTAGCTACTCTCCGCAGTGATATTGTACCAGGATATGTTAATGGCAGTCGGCTCAAACCATACCGGATCAAATGACTATATGGTCGGCGTAGCTATATTGGGCAGAATATGCACAGGCAGGAGGAAAAATGTTGGCAAGCCCGTTATACATGCAGGGATCACCCGCAGGTCTGGAAGCCCGGGGAGGTGCATTGGGAGTGTAGGGGTTGATCATAGGTTTGGAGGCCCGGGGAGGTGCGCTAGGCGTGCAGGGGTAATACACAGCTGCGAACACTGGACATTGGAACAGTAAAACTACGTAAAAAGAAAATTTTATTGTTGAAAGGAGCAGGCAGTCGACAATTAATGAGGCAATTTCCAAATATTTTTTACCGTTTGCTTGATGGTAAGTTTCAGATAAGTCTCACCCAACCGTTGGTCAATATCCAAAGCTATAAAAGCAGGAGGGTAGATCAGAAGTGGGTTCCGTTCATTTTGAAAGTCTTGTGCTTTGCAAAATTCCATAACTATTGCGCTATGTTAATGTCTGGGCAGGCTACCCCCTTTGATAGTAGCAATCACGAATTTGTCTTTCGAGCGAGAACAACTGTGACCAACCCAGCTGAATCGTCGCAGACCATGGCCTCTACTAATGAAGTATTGGAGGTCACCCCTGAAGTTGAAGAGGTTGTGTCCACACCAACCAAGGGGAAGCAGGCAGAGAAAAATAAGGGTAAGGGGAAAGGCCAGGAGCAAGGGTAGGGGAGGGCTGCAGAATGGGCTGGAAGGAAACCACGCACCTCCCCTTGGAATGTGAAATCCCCCCGAACAGTGCTCTAGGCACGTTCTCGTAACCCAACGAAGCGACCTCTGTATACTCAGGAAGAGGCCCGGATTGTTGAACCAATCACTTGGCTGTCGCCCTATGTTCGGCCCCGCCAACCCTCGGTGCGCACGCCTAGAACCTCGAAGGTATGCGCGCCTATCTACAAATCCCACTGATACCCTATGAAGTCTCTCTAATTGGAGAAGCGCATGGTAATCTTGCCACAATTAAGTTCGATGACCACAACTTGGCCAACCTGGAGGCCTTCCCAGAATTGGAACCTGAGTTGTACCATGAAATAATACTGGAATATGACATGCTAAGGGTCATCCCAATGTCGTGGGCGCGCAGGCTAGAAAAATCTGGTTTACTAAACTTGCTACGAATGCCTCATTTTGGCCGATACAGTATAACTGATCGAATTGTGCGACAGCTGCTAGCCCTGATCCATGATGGAAACTTATGGATCCGGGACCGCATTCCCATTGATGCCGCCCTCATTCACCGTATTACTGGTCTCCCCATGGAGGGGCCGAATCCCATGGAACACGTCAGCAAGAAGTATGAGCAATAGATTGCCGATAAGGTGCGAGAAGACTACCATGTTGTGTGGAATACTAGGGGATTCATGATCAACACCATTGCTGACCCAGGAGTGCACATGGGTACCCTGCTGCTGGCTTGTAAGATGATGCGCAACTTCCCGGCCATGACCGTCCCCGCTTATGTAATTATGTTGGTTGGCCGCTACGAAAAGGGGGTCTGCTTCAACTAGTCCCAGTTCCTTTGCAACAAATTTCTGGAGAAGGTGCACAAGGCCCAGGATCATGCAAGGGCATTCTGCTACTCCTAGCTGCTACTTCTAATTACGTTGGTCGCATGGGAAGCCCCTGAAGACTCTGTCCTCCCTAAGCTCGAGCAAAACATGTGTGAGGGGATGCAATACGCAAATTTTTTGGATTCGAAGGATGAGCAGTGCATTGAATAACAAGGTCTTTTGAGTCCTATTTCAGAGCGTGCTCGCAGCAGCTATTCACTCTCAGCCACGCTTGTCGCCAAAGGTCTACAAAAAATACAAGAGCATCACAGCATTCCAGGTCACGATGCACAATGTACAGATAAGGGATATTAAGGATCTCTCTTGGGTATCACTGCCTTACATGGTCGCCGAAGAGGAAGTTGACAGTATCATTGCCACTTGGCCACCGCCCTAGAGATTGGGATTCAAATCAGGTGCGACTGACACTGCTGGTAAAAGCACAGCCCCGAAGACCACCCTGCCTGATCCCTCTAAGAATACAGAAGGAAGTAGCCTGGAGGGCTCCACCAGGACAAAGGACATAGCGCAGGGCATGGAGCGGGAATCGCAGCAGGACATGGAGACATAAGGTCTGGAAGCGTAGGGTTTTGATTCCCTGCGGGGTACAAAATGGACTTCCGACCCTCTCAAGGGGCAGCGAAGGAAACGACGGGCTACGAGGCTTAGTAGGGAGACTAAAGTTACCTTGACAGAGGAAGACTTGGAGAAAATCGCAGATGCGTTTGCCCTCGCCTCAGAAGACAGATGGATCGCTTTGGAAGAGTAGTAGAAGGCCGCAGTCACTGCCTTATAGTCTGAAATCCAAGCTCTGCAACTCAAGGCCGATACCCTGCAGATAAGCATGATTCAAACGAGGCCACCCCCAGCAACCAGCACTGAGCTAATCATTACGATTGAGATCCGCCTCTACCCCATGCCAAGCACAGAGCTAACCCTGACCCTACCTACCTTATATGCGCAAGTCCAGGCCTGCGTAGAAGTGTAATTGTATCTGGCCCGGCTTCCACACGAACCGTTGCAGGTCCTCCATACATCCATCTTTGAGGATATCCAGCACAGAGACCGTCAGGTGCATCAGCAGCTCAGTACAGCCGAACAGACAATCGTTGAACAAACCGTCGAGGTGTCCCAGGCGCAGGATGCATGCACCCTTGCCGCCACGCAGCAGACCTAGTTGGAATGTCTAATCAGCAGGATATGCATAGATATGACTGAAGATATCCTGGCCTCTGCTACCCCCCAGGCTAAGATTGAGGGACTCGTTGCAGCCCTGAAGACTTCTAGGACCGAGATTCAGAATGTCAAAACAGAGATGGAGCAACAGACTGCTGCGTTGCAGGCCAAATTGCAGCCAGAAACTCCACCTGAGGTATGAGCCGAGCACGCTGCGCTGGTTACTGAAGCCACAAATGCCATTACAACTCAGATCACTCAAGGCACAGAATTACTTGAGACAACTATGCAGTTGTGGTCAAAGGTGTAGTGTGATACTCTCCTGTGCGAATTTACTCAATAACTACGCCAGAAGGAAGAAGAGTTTGAGCAGTTGGAAGCTACTATGCCCACTCTGATCCCCGCTCAACGTCTGGCCCGTCTGTGAGTCATCCATGCGCTCAGAGATGACCTGGAAGAGCTACGCCATAAGAAGAAGGTTCTAAGTGACCACCTCAAGCCGTGGGCTGATGAAACCCTCAAGCTATCTTAGGACGTCGATGTTGCAGTAAAACAGCTGAACCAGACCCTGGAAAGTGTCACTGCTGCTACTGAAGGTCCAACCTCACAGAAGTTTGTGGATATTGCACAGAATGATGCTGCATAGAGTGAAGGAGTGCTACCCCGGCTAGTCGATGCAATCAAGCAGCTTCATCCGAAGATGAAAACCCCACATCCGCTGTGACTTGGGACGAGTCACAAAATTGTGTTAGGGGCCTGTTGGAACGGGGTTCCCTATGCTGCGTTTTTTATATAATTTTGTAGTAATTGGTCTTTTGTAGGGGCTTTGGGGAAGGTCAAAGCCCCCAATGTTTTGTAATGGGTCAAAGGGTAGATATAGAGTCCGAAAACCACGGTTTGCGGACCATAGGATAGCAAGGCTACGATGATATAAATAGATAGATAGTTGGGTCTAGAAAGTAAGAGGTAAGTAGGATTGATGCTACATACAAATTGTTGAGATCTGTTTTGGGTTGTTTTGGGTAAGGATTCCTGTTGGCTGTGTGCGCAGAGATCCTCAGTCCTGTTGTGTTCATACACTGCTGGCTGTGTGCGCGGGTGGTAACTTGGGTTTGTAATTGGGTTTTTGAATATTAATGAATGCAGAATCTACTGAAGTATCTTGTTGCTATATGAAATGGTTGTGTTTATTACTAAAGTGCCTCTGTGTTATTTGAATAAGCTGCTTATGTACCTGCGATATATTATTTAGCTACGATTATAATGTTCTATGATAATAATTGATGATGCGCACGTAGATGAGAATGTGTTGATCAGATCTGTTAATGATAAGTAGCTCTGTTATGGTTACATGTTGATTATATTGTTAAAGGCTCGATAATAGGATTGTTTGTTGTGTGAACCTGATAGGACTCAGCAATATCGGCCTCAATTACCTACTCTTTCTCAGGGTGTGAAACCTAGTTCCAGCACCCACCCATACTACTTCGGGTGAGACCTTGGCCTGCAAAAGTAGGTCATTGCCGAAAGGGCTAGTAGTATAAGGGTTTTTTGGCAAACCTTGACTCTGAACCTGGGTCAGGACCCCTGAATCCAACACATACCTTGCATAATGATGATGTGAGATGGCAATAGGAAGCCTTGTTGTGTTGGCTTCTGTTAGGAGAGTATGGCCACCATACTTGGTATGATGATGAGGTGGTGTGGCAGCAAGAGGAATTGTTGTGGTGGATGCTATTGGGAGAGTATGGCTCGACATTTCACATGCCAATCCATATGTCTCTATTTCCTACTTTGCACGGTGTTGATATGATGCTTAGAGCAAACAAGGTCACCAGGGCCAAGGATTAGAGAGACACGACCTACTCCATGTAGCATGGGTTGGAGAGATATTTTATGAGTTGGGACTTTCTACTTGGGGAAGAAACCACTACACTTCACAAATCTCATGCAGAGAAGAGGCTCTTGTACAACATATGGTTGCCACTTTGGGACTCATTGATGAGGAGAGGCATCTAGCTACACAACTGGAGGCCATTCTAGACATTCTATAGAGGCAGCTATGGAGTTGGGCATTCATAACACATTGGAGCATATGGGGAAACCTTCCATATGAGGATGCCACTTGGGAGGAAGATGGATTTCTGCAGCATCCACTTTTGCAATTGCTTGAGGACAAGCAACATTTTTGTGGGGAGGACTGTAATATTCCAAATTTTCCATCATCTAATTGGAATATTAGATTTCTTACTTTTCTTATTTAGTTAAGTAAATAAAAGGGTGGAGGGACCCATAAACCCAGTAGATGAATACAATCCACTTCTATAGTGTGAATGTGGGTTAATTGAGTAGTGGAGTATCATTATGGAGTAGTGGAACAGCATAATAATGAAGAAAGAGTGGAGGTCATAGAGCAGTAATGAGGAAGATGATGGAGATAGTGGAGGAATAAATGAAAGATGATGGAGATAGTGGAGAAACAATTACAGAGACGATGGATGAAGTGGTGCATTAAATGCACGCATGATGGAGGAAGTGGAGAGTAATTGTAGCAGTGATGGAGATCATGGAGGACAACACAGTCTTTATGGAAGCTAGTGGCCACATGTGCAGCACAGTTATGAGGTGGGCCAAGGCTAGGAAAGGCTCACAACCATAAAAGGAAGATGAGGGTAGCAAAGGAGGGGAGCCTGGATTTTTATTTTTGAGTGTCGTAAGACATTTGTTTGCACGCTTCAGCTGTTTAGATAAGTCTGTTGTGTTGTTTACCAGCGGGTGTTCCTAAGTGGGAATCCCACCCTTACCCACTTGGCACTTCGAGTGCCTACTCTGGGAAGGTTTTCTTAGGAAGAATTCATCATCCGAAAATCAGTGCCACATTCATCCACTCTCATATGCACTTCTATCTACAGGAATTACGCATTCCTGAACTTGGGTTTGAGAGTTGGAGGGTTGTTCTCAGTACTTCAGCTGAGAAACTTGTGGAGGGATCAGCCCTTCACACTGTGGATCCATGTCAGTCTTCCAAGAGTTTCATTGTCATATCCGGCATCAGGCCATCCATATATTTTTCTATGTTGTCGGCTTGAGGGGTCCTAACCCAGGTTCAGAGGTGAAGGTTTGCCAACAAACCCCTATACTACTGGCCCTTTCGGCAATGACCTGCTTATGCAGGCCAAGGTCTCAACTGAAGTAGTATGGGAGGGTGCTGGAACCAAGATTCTGAACCCTGAGAGAGAGAAGGTAATCTGAGGCAGATCTAGCTCGCAGCTTCTTAGGTTTGCACAGAATGAGTCTATTCACAGCTCTTTTAACAGTATAATCAACATATAACCATAACAAAGGTATCATATCTAATCAGTACATTCGCATCCACGTGCATATTACCAAATACCATCACAGAGCACTATAATCGCAGCTAATATCAAATCACATATACACTCCTGCCATTTCCAAAATATAGATACATTCGCAGCTTAAATAAATGTCACAGATGCGCTTCAGCAGTAAACACAACCAATTCAAATAACACACAGATACTTCAACTATACTTCGCATTCATTAATATCAAAAGATGCACTTACAACCCAACACAACCCGCAGAACACAACCTAGCGGGGTCCGCACACAGCAGGACTGAGGATCTCCGTGCATACATTCAGGATGAGTCCTTACCCCAAAACAACCCAAATAGATCTAATAGTTTCCACGTAGCATAAATCTATCGACTTACTTACTTACTAGATGCAACTATCTATATATTTATAATATTGTCGCCTTCGCTATCCTATGGTTCGCAAACTGTGGTTTGCAGACCCTAGAGCTACCCTTTAACCCATTACAACACATTAGGGGCTTTGACCCACCCCAAAACCCCTACGCAGGACCGACTTTAACAAAATTGTAGCAAAAATGTAGGTTAGGGAACCCCGTTCCAAAAGGATCCCAACACAATTTTATGACTCGTCCCAAGTCACTGTGGCCGTGGGGTTTCCATATTCGCCTGCAGCAGCCTGATCGCATCAACCAGTGCGTGTAGCACTCCTTCACTCTGTTTAGCAGAGTTCTGAGCAATATCCACCAACTTCTGCGAATTTGGGCCTTCTGTAGCAGCAGCAACACTTTCCAAAGTCTAGTTCAGTTGCTTAACTGCGATATCGACGTCTTCAGAGAGCTTGAGGGCTTCATCGGCCCAAGGCTTAAGGTGGTCACTGAGGACCTTCTTTTTTTGGCGGAGCACTTCAATTTCATCTCTAAGTGTGTGGCTGGTATGCATTCATGCTAGGCATTGAGCGGGGATCAGAGTAGGCATAGTGGCTTCCAGCTGCTCAAACTCTTCTTCCTTCTGGCGCAGCTCTTGAGTAAGTTCTCGCAGGAGAGGATCGCGCTGCATCTTAGTCCACAGCTGCATAGCTGTCTCCAACAGTCCTGTGCCCTGATCAATCTGATCTGTGATGACATTGGTGGCCTGTGTGACTAGCATGGAGCGCTGGGCCCTTACCTCAGGTGGCGTTTCCGGCTGTAATTTGGCTTGCAAGGCCGAAATATACTGTTCCATCTCTGACTTGAATGCCTGGATCTAGGTCCTCGAAGCCTTGAGTGTTGCAACATGCCCCTCAATATTGGCCTGGGGGTGGCAGAAGCCGGGATATATTTAGTGACATATGGGCAGATCCTACTAATTAGGCGTTCCAACTCTGTCTGTTGCGTGGCAGTGAGGGTACATGCAGCCTGTGCCTAGGACACCTTGGCAGTTTTCTCTAAAATCGTCTGCTCAGCTGTACTGAGCTGCTGGTGCACTCAGCGATCTCTGTGTTGAATCTCTTCAAACAGAGATGTGTGGAGGACCTGTAATGGTTCATGTGACAGTCGGGCTAGATCTAATTGTACCTCTGCGCGGGCCTGGACTTGCGCTCCTAAGTCGGGTGGACTCAGCATGAGGGTTGTGCCTGGCAGAGGGCAGAGGAGGATTTCTATCATAATGATCAATTCTCTGCTTGTTTCTGGGGCCAACCTTGCCTAAATCATACTTGTTGGCAAGGTTTCAATCTTGAGCTGCAGAGCTCGGAGGTCAGCCTGGAGTGTATCAACCGTGGCATTTTGCTGTTGTTCCAGAGCCAGCCATTTATCTTCTACAACAAGGGTGACTGCGTCTGCAATCTACTCTAGGTCATCTTCTGTTAAAGTGACTCTTGTGTCCCATTCTGGCCGCTAAGCTCGTTGCTTCTTCCGTGGTCCTTTAACAGGGTCACCAGTCTGTTTCGTGCCTTGAGGGGAGTCAACACCTCCAGCATCCAGACACTCTTCGCCCTGATCCTGCTGTGACTTCTTCTATGATTCTGGGTCCACTACCTACCCAGTACTCTTGCCATGTCCTCCGGTCTCCTTGGCGGTGGTGGGCGGGGTGACCTTTTTGGTGCTCATACCTGCAGTGTCTTGCATGCCTCATTTGAAGCCTAATTTCCAATGCAGAGGCCAAGTAGAAATAATGCGATCCACTTCCTTGTCAGCGATGATATATGGGAGTGATACCCATGTGGCATCAATGGGAATGCAATCCTGTATCCATAAGCTTCCATCATGGACCGGGGCAAGCAGCTGCCACACAATTCGGTTTGTGACGTTGTAGTGGCCGAAATGAGGCATCTGCAGCAACTTTAATAACCCGGACCCAGCCAATCCACTTGCCCATGGAATAGGGACTACCTTCAGTACATCATCCTCCAATACCCTCTCTAGATATAATTCTGGTGGCAGCTTGGGGAAGGCCTCCAGGTTTTATAGGTTATGATCGTCAAACTTGTCCGTGTGGAGCTTTCCAAAGGAATCGCTAATCATGAGGACCCCACCCAGAATCAAGGGCATCTACAGATAGGTGTGCAGGCCATCAAGATTCTTGTGTGTGCGCATCGAAGGCCTGCAAGGTTGGACATAGGGCTGCAGCCAGTTAATCGGTTCAGCGATTTGGGCCTCTTCCTGAGAAGAGACAGGTCACTTCAATGGGTTAGGCAAACGTGCCTGGGGCACCTTTCAGGGGGATTTCACATTCCAAGGGGAGGTGCAGGGCTTCCCTCCAGCCCATTTTGCAGGTTTCCCTGACCCTTGCTCCTGGACTTTTCCGTTCCCCTTCTGCTTTCCCTTGCTTGGTGTGGACAAAACCTCCTCAACTTCAGGGGTGACTTCTAGTACTTCCACAAATTATTTCTCCGTCGAGGCCACAGTCTAGAAAGATTCAGCGGGATTATTCGTAATCATTCTTGCGCAAAAAATGAACTCAGGGTGGCTACTATCAGAGGGGAAAGCATGCTCAGACATGAACAAAGCGCAATAGTCACAGACTCTCGCAAAGAACAAACTGTTCAAGATACACGGAACCCACTTCTGAGATATCCTTCTGCTTTTATAGCCTTTGAGATCAGCCAACGATTGGGTAAGGCTTATCAGAGACTTACCATCCAGTAAATGGTAAAAAATCTTCGGAAATCGCCTCATTAATTATCGCCCACCCACTCCTTTCAACGGTAAAATTTTCTTTTTACCCCATTTTACTGTTCCAACGGCTAGTTTTCACAGTTGTAGATTACCCCTACACTTCCAACACACCTCGTGCACTCTGAGCGCAACTCTCCATGCTTCCATACCTGCGATTGATACCTGCGCGTACCACAGTCCTGCCTGCGTTTGTCCTCCTGCCTGCGCGTATTTTGTCCCATACAGATACTCCATCCATATAGTCATTTGATCCGGTATGGTTTGAGCCTGTTTCCATTGACATATCCTGGTACCATATCATCACGCAAGGTGGCTAATCTGACCGCTCCTCCGTCAGTAATTTATTTTACCATATAAGGGCCTAGCCAGTGCTGACGGAACTTCCTAGGGTGTTTTGCAAAGTGGCTATCGTATAGCAGGACCAGTTCTCCCTCCACAAATTTCTTTTGCTAAATATGTCGACCATGCCATGCCTTATCCTGAGCCTTCTGAACTTGCTGATGGAAATTAGCAATGAAACGATCTTCTTCCAAAGCTACAAGTTGCGTTAACCACTCCTCCTTGATATCAGGCTCCGCCATGTTGGTAAAGGCTGCAATGCGTAGGCTAGGCACAATATATTCCATGGGCACAATGGTCTCCTTGCCATAAACCATCTGAAACGGTGTTTTCCAGGTCAGCTTCTTACAGGTGGTTCGATAGGCCCAAAGTACTGATGGGATGCGCACGTCCGAGTCACTATGATCAACATTACAGAGCTTGGTTAGTGCCTTCTCCAAGATTTTATTACAAGCTTCTACAGCTCCATTTTCCTGTGGATGATACGGGGTGATTTTCGCGTGGTGGATCCGAAATTATTTACTCAATTTCTGTATTGTTTCATTAACAAAATGTGTACCTCTATCACTCATTAAGATATTTGGACAGCCAAACCTAGTCAGAATATGTTCAAAAATGAAGTGCGCAGCGGTATCTGTAGTGCAATCCTTCGCAGCTTGTGCTTCGGCCCATCTAGTTACATAATCAGTCACAGTGATGATGTAGCGCTCACCTGTCTTCTTTCTTGGCGGGTTGATGGACCCCACGAAGTCCATGGCCCATTTTTCAAATGCTTGTAGGGGAATTTTGTCTCTGCACGATGATATTCCTGTCCTTTGGCAAGTGTCACAGGCTTTGCAATAATCGTGAGAGTCGCTATGCAGTGTGGGCCACCATAGTCCAGCTCTTAAAATCTTCTGCACCGTTGCTTTCCCTATGTAGTGACCTCCTGCTATGGCCCCGTAGCTTCTGCTAAGATGGCGTGCTGCTCATGTTCTTCATCAACTCCCAATTTATACAGATGTCCCACCATGATGGTAAAATCCGCAGCTCGGGTTACCAGCTCCTTCTTCTGTTGTATTGTATATTCCGCAGGCTCCATCCCTGTAGTTAAGAAATGAATGACGTCGACGAAGTGCACATCAACCACCTTAATCATGAACAACTGTGCATTGTGCAGTCCTTCTTCTAGGTTAGTTGATTCCTCACCGCTCTTGATTCGCAATAAGTGGTCTGGCCCAGCATTTAACTTTCCTGGCTTCACGATGATCTCAAAGTCATATTCTTGAAACAACAGTAGACATCGGCAGATTTTCCCCCCAAAGACAAGCTTATTCACTAGGTACTTCAAAGCCAAGTGATCTGTAAACATCTTGAAGTGCCCTCCTAACACATAATGCTGGTATTTTTGCAAGGTGTATACCATGGCCAACCCCTCACGCTCCGTAGTGGAGTAGTTGCGCTCCACACCAGAGAGTTCCCAACTAGCAAATGCAACTGGATGGTCAATGTCTCCTTCTCCCAGCTGCATAAGGAAAACTCCCACGGTGATCCCTGATGCATATACGTGAACATGGAACACCTTTGCCCAGTCCAAAAATATGAGGATAGGCGCAGAGACCATCTTTTCCTTGAGTAGTTTGAAGCTCTTCTGACACTCTTTGTCCCAAAAAAATGAAACGTCCTTCTTTAGAAATTTTTCCATAGGTGATGTGATCAGCGCGTACCCTTGAATGAACTTCATGTAGTAGCCTGTATGTCCGAGGATAGAGCGCAACTATTTCTCAGTTGTAGGTACTGCTAGGTTGATAATAACTGCTATCTTGGCGGGGTCAACCATCAATCCTTGTCCATAGACTATGTGACCCAGAAAGATCCCGAAGGGTACGAAAATATGCATTTCTCGATATTCATGGAAATATGGTGCTTTCTACAGGCGTCCAGCATCATGCGTAAGTTTGAGACATGCTTCTTTAAAAAACTGAAGACAGTCCAGTCATTAAAATATAACTCTAAAAACTTGTGGTTGAACTCCTTGAATACTGCGACCACCACCAGCGAGAAGATGGCAGGGGCATTCTTGAGCATAAACGACATGACAAAGTATTGGAAAGATCCCCATTCAGTGGCGAACATAGTTTTGTGGCGATATTTTGGTGTAATCCTGATCTGATGGTAGCCCAAGAACCTGTCTGTGAACGAGTACGCTTCCTGCGCTCCCACGCTATCAAGAATTTCATCTGAGAATGGTGTAGGAAAGGGATCATGCACGCAGGAATCATTCAATTTTCATATGTCAACACAGATTCATATCTCTCCTTTAGTCTTTTTCTCTTGAACCACCATAGCACTTAACCAATCTAACTATTCGACTGGTTCGATTATACCTGCAGCTATCATTTTATCAAGTTCTTCCTTGAATTTCTGCTTATACTTTGGGTTCAACCGATAAGGGCGTTACTTTACAGGGCGCGCCTCTGGTTTTAGGGCGATGTGCATGACCCCTAGTTCCCTGTAATTTCTTTGAGTTCTAGGAATTTCATCGGAAATAGATCCTGGTATTTGGTGAGGAGTTCCGCAACTCTTCCAACAGTATCATCATCCCAGTAGTCCCCTATTTTAGCTAGCTTAGTTTTCTCCTCCATTCCAATATTGACTTCTCGTAGCTTTAGAGGCTTAGTGACGTCGACGGTCTGCAGTGGGGGTCCAGCAACTGCGCCCTCTCCCTCCGACTCATGGATAGAGATATTTCACAGGTCTTCATCGCATTCCTCCATTGATAGATTGCAACAGTTGACAATATCGTGCATCTATGTTTCCCACGTTGGTGCCCCATGTGTTGTACAAGGGCGTGATTCATCAAATATTAATGCATCTATATCCTCAGAGCCTCGTCCAGTGCCTCTGTTCCACTAACCAAACCAAATATCCCTACAAACTCGTCCTTTAGGGTTTCCTAGTGGCGAGTGTGCTGGTGTAATTCTGCATCTAAATACCATGTGGTGGGCATTGGCCCCAAGGCATGAATGAACAGATGGACCCATTCCTCCGTAGTTCATTCGAACCATTCCTCCATCCATGCGGACAAGTGCTCGCGCGGGTCCCCTGGGCCAAGGAAAGTCTTTACGCGTAGGTGAACTGGGGGTTCAAACCGTAGGACCGTCATTTTGTGACACTCTTCCCAATCCTGGAACGTCCCCTTATGTGTGTCCCGCCACCTCGCGGGGGTTGCGCTGTAATGTTCCAAATCTGGAACTTGCTGCTCCATCGGGAATATCTTAAGATATTCCAATTCCTTCTACAGTGAGACACCACAAGTCCATTTCAGAGATTGAATGTGGAGGAATTTACAGGATATGTCTCCTTCTAAAGAAGGGAGAGATCCTGAGGCTAGCTGGCCCATCACAGACTTTGTCTATGGATATGCAATATTCCACCTCGGGAATTTCTGCTACAGGGTCCTTGAGGACGATGTATAAGCAAGCTACTGTAAAAATAAGACAAACCACTGTTGGGATGCCTTAGAACACACATCATACAACTCCTATGCAGAAAATGAGCTCAAAGAAATAATCTCTAGATGGGTTATTCAGATCTCCCCAATCTAGGTCTCTGAAACAATGCTCAATGAGAGAGCTTACAGCAATATATGAACATAAACACTAAACTCTGCAAATCTGAATATACCATGAGAGGGAAATGTATGCAGCCAACATTATATGATCATATCAGCAGAAATATACAAGAAATAGTTGAGGGACAAGCCACTCAAGCTTTAAGAACCAACCTCCAACGAGTAAACAACAAAGTACATAAGTTGCTGCAACTCTGGAAAATGCCAGAGAGCAGTGACTACGTTGTCTCTATGAAGGTATGAGCTGCTGAATATACATGAAATACAAATGTGGCTGTAGGATACAAAGAAATAGCCCAATAACAAAGAAATGGGCTGAAATACAGGATTTCTAGCCAATCTAGGAGAGATTTCTAGAAATGCCGGAGAATACAAAATGTGACAACTGAGTTTTCACTGCAACTGATACAAAATATGAATGAGGCCATGGCAGATCTGAAATGTAAATGCCCTCCTCTGATAATGTCTCTAAGCACAAAGGGCTGATCCCTTTGTCTCAAAAACACACTCCTGATGAGCTCTATGAACCCTCCTCACACTGCCATCATAAAATAACACAGTTCTACCATGGACTACGCAGTGGGAGATGGTGAATACTTGGCCAAGTGCCAAAGATATGAAATGCAGCCCGGGAATCCTCCTTGCAGCTCCTCCAATGAATAGAGCACTCCTCCACTGAAATAGCAAGCCAATAATGACTCCATAAGTTCCTCTCTTGCTGCACCCAGCAACCAAACGTCCTCTCTGCTGCAGAGCTAACGCTGTAGGAGATGAATGTAGCTGTGGCCAATGCCGGATTGAGTAAAATCAACTCATTCCTCATCCTCCCTTGAGGAAGAGGTAGGGATTCCCAACCGGGAACACCCTAATGCCCGAGGGCACCATCACCTTGCTAAACAGCCCGGGGATGCAAGCCTTTGCAGACCCAAGTCTAAAACTCCAAACATGATGCAAATGGGCTACCATCTCCTCCTTATAAAGAAATGGAACTCTTCTCCACCAAGGTCCCACCAATTAGGCTTTCCACCCTCATGTAAGTGTCTTCCCTCCAAAATTGTGCAGCTTCTCTAGGAAGCCTCTCCTCCTTTGGCAGCGTTGTTGACTTTAGTCAAAGATGACTAAACCAAGTGAGCTGGGTTCCATTCACACCCTTAGGTGTTTATTTCAGCTGCTTATTTGTCTCCTTTTCACACAAGGAGTGTTATTTCTTCATCAAAAAGGGGCTAAGGTGTCTCCTTCCCCATTTTATTAAACAAAAATAAAATGTGCAACTATAATGTTCCATTTTAGCTTGAGGCTAAAAATTGGGAACATTACATGCGCGCATGGCTAGATTAAGGGCCCACAGTCTTTGCTCTCGTGGGACTACCAATTCAAATGTTCACAAAAACTCCCTAATACTTCCTGAACCATCAAAATAGGGCAGGCCTCTTACCTCTGAGGAGATACATAGGAAGTTCTTTGTGATTCTAAGACATCATAGCGCAGATACATCATGTAACCGAGTCTGCCAATTTTCTATCTCCCCGTCGGAGTCAGAGAAGCATTCACTATCCTTCTCCCAGCAAAGCACACCATCAGCCGTAGGATTGATCCAATCCTGAGTCCCGAGCAGTTAATTTGTAGATGTGATCCACATCCTCTTCTTCACGCACTGGTTCTGTATACCGCTCTCCTTCTGCAGGGTCCAGTGGGACTATCACCCTCGTGCCCTCATTCTCAAACACCATGCTCCTTTTCTTTAGGTTGATAATGCCTCCCATGTCTATTTCCTAATCCAGTCCTAGGAGCGCATGATAGGGGTCCGCATCCTCCACAATATGAATTACCTCAAAGTCGGCGCGGACCTTAACTCCTGTGATATCAACCATAATCTTTGATAGCCTCCCCAATGGTATGATCTTCTGCTGGTTGGCCATGCGCAACTGGATAGTATACCTTTCCAACTTAGGCTCTCCCATCCGCTGCCAAGTCTGCTTGGGTAGTACGTTCGCATCTGACACCAGGTATAAAATAAACTGATCCATTTCATAGTCACTAATCTGTGCGGTTAGCAGCATTTCCCAACCAGTGCATTTCTTATGCTTGTAAAGTCTGTGCACATCCTTGACTTCTGGGGGAGGGTTAATTCTCTCTGCGCAACTGTCTATTAGTTCTTGCAGATTTTCTACTGCCTTATGGTTGCATAGCAGCTTCATACATGCCTGTAGAAATGGTTTAACTTCGTCTTGTGTTCTTAGGTTTGCTGGAGCTTTTGAAGTAGACGCCTCATCCTTACTAAAGTCTTGGAGAGCTGTGACGAAGGTTTCCTTTTCCTTCTCTACGTCCAAGCTTTCTTGTTTGATAGTTGTTTTTCGGATAAGAGATTCAACCTCGACTTTCTCCTTAGCTCCTCCAGTAGCCATGCTACTGCGCATTATGACATTAATACTTGGTCCTTCATCACGCGATTCCGCCTTAACCCTATGCCCATTCTACGTAGGTGTTTGTCGTTTCTCCTGCATTTTTGCTATTGGGACTAGGCAGTCTTCAATCACATGGTCCAGTTGTCAACAATATCGGCAAGATTGTCTTGCAGGGTTCGGACAGTCCCTTGCAAAGTGCCCTATTTCACCACAATTGTAACAGATCAATTGTCCTCTTCCCCGAACTGCGCCTCCACCCCTTCCCCCTCCCCTGCCCTTGGTCGAGGAGCCTCTTCTGCTCGAGGGAGATATTGGTGAACAAGGGTTAGCCTGTACCCTGTATAGGTTTCCTCAATCTATCATCAAGTCATAGGTCCGACAATTATGCTCGTCATTCCCCACAGAGGAGCAGAATCGACACCATTGTTGCTTCAACTCTGGAACATAAGAACCAAGACAGGGACAGTGGTTAGTATCATGTAGCCCGACAACACGACAATTAGCGCACCATAACGTTAAGCCACTTGGCCCCGCAGCATCCTTAGGACGCAATGGGCTAGGTCCCCCAGCCTGCATGTAGTTTTTCAACAGAGGACACTGATCCTTGGTATGACCGGACACCCTGCATCTTATGCACCATATTTCTGGGCTAGCCTCTTTCCCTCGTTCTTTTCACAAGTTCTATATTTCAAGTTGCATTGCCTCCAGTTGTCCCTGGATCTGTTGCACTCCAAACTGGGCATCATCTCTTAGTGCAACTTCTATTTTCATAGCAATCTCCAAGGCTTTCTCTTGTGTCTCAATCACCTTTCACAGTACTGAGGTGATGCAACAGTAGGAGGTGTTAGCCACCTATAATATTTTGTTATACCAAAAGGTGGCTAAGATCTTTTTTGAGCCTCCAAGGAACAAATTTTATCACTAAAAATTGTTGGCTCTTGAAGACTCCTTGTAGGCCTCATGCCTCTGTCCAAAATTGGCTGCGCTGGCTACCCTTGGGAGAGTATGGCCAAGGCATTGCATTTTATATGTCCATTGGTATATCACTCTTTCCTACCTTGTACAGTAGTGATGGGATGCAGCAGCTGGAGGCATGGTTGCGCTAGTTACTTTTGAGAGATTTAGGCCATCACATGACATATCACATGCCAATGGGTATGATATTGTTTGGGACTTTGCATGATACTCATATGATGTGGCAGCAGGAAGCCTGGCTATGTTGGTCTGATGTGACATTCTACATGTTAATCAGTATATCATTGCTTCATGCTTTTCATTATGATGATGTGGGGTGGCAGCAAGAGTCATTGTTGCGCCGGTTACTCTTGGGAGGATATGGATTGACATTCTCCCATATTGTTAGAACGGGATTCCCTAAGCTGCATTTTTTATATAATTTTGTAGTAATTGGTCTTGCGTAGGGGCTTTGGGGCAGGTCAAAGCCCCCAATGTTTTGTAATGGGTCAAAGGGTAGATCTAGAGTCCGCAAACCATGGTTTGCAAACCATAGGATAGCAAAGGCTACGATGATATAAATAGATAGATAGTTGCGTATAGAAAGTAAGAGGTAAGTAGGAATGATGCTACATACGAACTTTTGAGCTCTATTTTGGGTTGTTTTGGGTAAGGACTCTTGCTGGCTGTGCGCGCGGAGATCCTCAGTCTTGCTATGTGCGGACCCCGCTAGCTGTGTGCACGGATGGTAACCTGGGTTTGTAATTGGGTTTTTGGATATTAATGAATGCAGAATCTACTGAAGTATCTTGTTGATATCTGAACTGCTTGTGTTTATTACTGAAGTGCCTCTCTGTTATTTGAATAAGCTGTGAATGTACCTGCGATATATGATTTAGCTACGATTATAATGTTCTGTGATAATAATTGTTGATGAGCACGTGGATGCGAATCTGTTGATCAGATTTGTTAATGATAAGTAGCTATGTTATGGTTACATGTTGATTATACTGTTAAAGGCTCGATAAAAGGATTATTTGATGTGCGAACCTGATAAGACTCAGCAAGATCGTCCTCAATTACCTACACTTTCTCAGGTTGTGGAAACCTGGTTCTAGCAGCCACCCATACTACTTCGGGTGAGAACTTGGCTTGCGAAAGTAGGTCATTGCCGAAAGGGCCAGTAGTATAGGGGTTTGTTGGCAAACCTTCACTCCGAACCTGGGTCAATACCCCAGAAGTCAACAAATGCTTCCGTTGCCGGGACCAGGAGAATTTTGAGAGAGAGATCAAGTAATGCCACGAAGCCGTTGGAGACCTGAGAAATTGGAGCTCGAAGACTAGTTCAAAAAACAGATTCAGGAATTTTATGTAAAAGAGAATCACAGCACGAATCTAATAGCTAAGAAGTGGAAGAATAAATACATTTCCACCGAAGTAAATGAAATTTTCTTTGTAAATTTTGTGCATGAGCTCCAGGAGTGGTTAGCAAGGCTCCTGGAATTCCAGACGTGTTGGAAAGACGTTCAGATTACACAGTGGACTCCGGAATTGATTCGACAATTGGAGAAGACTGACAACATAATCACCCGTACGGTAGATCATTGGGTGGATAGCATGCTAGGAGGGTTTGTAATGGAATTCGCAGTCGATCAATTCATATCCTACTCTTAGGAAGAGCAGAGGTTCTTCAAAGGATTCTGGGGTAAGTTCTTGCGAACATTGTCATTACTAATTAAAATATTACTATGCGAAAAGGGAATTTTGTGCAGCCACACCGTATGAATGACCTCTGATCAGAGCAAGAGTACAACATGAAATGGTAAGTACTACCGAACCAATCGAGAAGGGGATAGATCCATCTATAACCCATTAAGAGAATCAGCTGCACACGCAAGAAGTAGTCCTCCTTCTACACCACCTTCAAATCTGCATAAGGGCAAGAACTCCCCCACACCTTCACCACCATCGGAAGAAGATATGGCCGCATACATGAAGCTACCCACCTTCAAGGGTGTAGGAGACGAAGATATGGACCGATTTTGGTTCGTAGCGGAATCATTATGGACTGCGCAGAATGTGGTTGCTGATGCGGTAAAGAGGGCGTAGCTATCCCTCGCCTCTACAGGAAGGGCCCTGGATTGGTACATAAGGTATGTAGGACAGCATGCGGATCCATCTATTCAAGACATTAAGAATGCTTTAAAAGAATAGTTCTGGAAGCCTAAGTCCTACTCTCAGCTGGTACTTGACTTGAAAGACTTTATACAAGGACCCACTAAGTCGGTATGGGGGGCTAATCAGCGGCTGAAGAAGGTGATCAGGGATGGGGAATTTTAGTATGATGATAGACAACACAAGGAATGGTTCATCGCCATGCTATTACCTCACCTTCACTGACCTATGGGTCAGCAAGAAATTGAGACACAAGAGAAAGCCTTGGAGATTGCTATGAAGCTAGAAGTTGCGCCAAGAGACGATGCCCAGTTTGGCATGCAGCAGATCCAGGGACAGCTGGAGGAAATGCACCTCGAAATTCAGAATCTGAGGAAAGAGTGAGGAAAATAAGCTAGACCAGACGTATGTTGCATAAGATGTAGGGTGTCCGGCCACACCAAGGATCAGTGCCCTCTGCTGGTGGACTACATGCAGGCTGGGAGGCCCAGCCCATTGCGTCCTAAAGAGATTGTGGGACCAAGCGGTCCAACATTATGCTATGCTGACTGACGCGTGGCTACTACATGATACCAACCACTGTCCCCGTCTTGGTCCTTATGTTCTAGAGTTGAAACAACAATGGTGCCGATTCTGCTCATTTGTGGGACATGACGAACATAACTGTCAGACATATGACTTAATGATAGACTACGGAAACCTATAAAGAGTACAGGCTGACCCTTCTTCATCACTATCTCCCTCAGGCAGAGGAGGATCCCCAGCCAAAGGCAAGGAAGGAGGAAGAAGTGGAAGCGCAGGTCGGGGAAGAGGGCAATTGATCTGTTATAACTATGTAGAAGTAGGACACTTCACAAAGGACTGTTTGAACCTGGCGCGACAATCTTACCGATATTGTAGACAATTGGATCATGTGATCGAAGATTGTCCAGTACTGATAGAAAAAATGCAAGAAAAATAGCATACACCAATGCAGAATATGCAAAGGGTTAAGGCAGAACCGTGTGATGAGGAACCCAATATTAATGTCATAACACGCAACAGCATGGCTACTAGAGGAGCTGAGGAAAGGACTGTGGCTGAACCCTTTATCCAGAAAGCTGCTATCAGACAAGAAATATTCGACCTACATAGGGAGAAATAAACCTTCATCAAATATCGCAAAGACTTTACCAAGGATGAGGCATCTACTTCCAAGGATCCAACAAGCCTAAGAGCAGACGACGAAGTTAAACCATTCCTACAGGCATGTATGAAGCTGCTACGCAACCAGAAGGTAATAGAAAATCTTCAAGCACTGATAAACAGCTGCATAGACAGAACTGATCCTCCCACAAAAGTTAAGGATGTTCACTAACTATACGAGCATAAGAAATGCACTGGTCGAGAAATGCGGCTAACGGCGCAGATTAGCGATTATGAGATGGATCAGGTCATCCTGGATTTGGGATCTAATGTGAATTTCCAGCCCAATAAGACATGGAGAAGGATGGGAGAACCTAAGCTAGAATGGTCTACTATATAGCTGTGCATGGCTAACCAACAGAAGATTATACCATTAGGGAGACTGCTAAGGATTATGGTAGATATCGCAAGGGTTAAGGTACGCATGGATTTTGAAGAATTCAGGTTGTGGCAGATGCAGACCCTTATCTTGCACTCTTGGGACTAGATTGGGCGATAGACATGGGAGGCATTATCAACTTGAAGAAAAGGAGCATGGTTTTTTAGAATGAGGGTAGGAGAGTGATAGTCCCTCTAGACCCTGCGGAAGGAGAGCAGTATACAAAACCTGTGCGCAAAGAAGATGACGTGGATCATATTTATAAACTAACCGCTCAGGATGAGGATTGGATTAATCCTACAGCTGATGGTGTGCTTTGCTGGGAAAAAAATAGTGAATGCCTCTCTGACTTCGACGGAGAGATCGAAAATTGGCAGAGTCGGTTACATGATTTATCTGTGCTACGATGTCTTGGGATCACGAAGAGATTTCTGTGTATCTCCTCAGAGGTAAGAGAACTGCCATACTTTGATGGTTCTGGTAGTATTAGGGACTTTTTGAGAACATTTGATGCAGAAGTCCCAAGGGAGCGAAGAATGTGGGCGCTTAACCTAGCCATGCGCGCAACCCCTACGCGGTGGTGGGAAACTCATAAGGGGGCATTCTAATATTGGGAGGAATGTCGCGAGATGATGATCCTATGATTCGAACATCTGGTTCACCTATGCATGGAGAATTTACTTGGCCAAGGAGACCCACGCAAGCACTTGGCTACATGGATGGAGGCATGGTGTGAAAGGACCATGAACGAATGGGTCCACCTATTTATTCATGCCTTGGGGCCAATTCCCACTACATGGAACAGAAGAAAAACCTAAGCTAGCTAAAATTGGGGACTACTGGGATGATGATACTTTTGGGAAAGTCGTGGAGCTTCTCACGGAGTACCAGGACATGTTTCCTACGAAATTCTCAGAACTCAAGGGTATTACAGGGGACCTGCGGGTCATGCGCATCACTTTAAAACCAAATGTGCACCCTATTAAGCAGCAACCTTACCGATTGAACCCCAAGTATAAACAGAAATTCAGGGAAGAAATTGACAAAATGATAGCCGCAGGTATCATCGAACCGGTAGAACAGTTAGATTGGGTAAGCCCTATGGTGGTCCGGGAGAAAAAGACTAAAGGAGAAATAAGAATCTGTGTTGACCTGCACAAACTGAATGATGCCTGTGTCCATGATCCCTTCCCTACGCCATTCTCTAATGAAAATATTGATAGTGTGGGAGGGCAGGAAGCGTACTCGTTCACTGACGGGTTCTCGAGCTACCATCAGATTAGGATCGCACCTGAAGATCGCAAAGTTACCATGTTCGCCACTGAATGGGGATCCTTCCAGTACACCATCATGCCATTTGGGCTCAAGAATTCCCCTGCCATCTTTTCGCGGGTGGTGATCGCAGTATTAAAGGAGTTCATCCACAAGTTCTTGGAGGTATATTTTTATGATTGGACAATATTTAGTTTGGTAAAGAAGCACATCTCGAACCTACACATGATGTTGGATGCTTGTAGAAAGAAACAGATTTCCCTGAATATTAAGAAGTGCATATTTTGCGTACCTTTCAGGATCTTGTTAGGCCACATATTCTATCGGCAGGGACTGATGGTTGACCCCACCAAGGTAGCAGGTATCATCAACCCAGTAGTCCCTACAACTGAGAAATAGTTGTGCTCTATCCTCGGACACACGAGCTACTACAGGAAGTTCATTCAAGGGTACGCACTAATCACGGCACCCATGGAGAAGTTGCTAAAGAAGGACATCTCATTTTTTTGGGATGCAGAGTGTCAGAAGAACTTTGAGTTACTCAAGGAGAAGATGGTCTCTGCACCTATCCTCATATTTCCTGAATGGGAGAAGGTTTTCCATGTCCATGTAGATGCTTCAGGGATCGCCCTGGGAGCTGTCCTTACGCAACCCGGGGAAGGAGACATCGACCACCCAGTTGCATTTGATAGTAGCAAACTATCTAGTGCGTAGCGTCACTTCTCCACTACTGAGCACGAGGGGTTGGCCATGGTATATGCCCTCCAGAAATATTGGCATTATCTGTTGGGAGGGCACTTCAAAATGTTCACGAATCACTCATCTTTGAAGTACCTAGTGAATAAGCTTGTGTTGGGGGGGGGGAATATTTGTCGATGGCTACTACTATTTCAATAATATGATTTTAAGATCATTGTGAAGCCGGGGAAACTAAATGTTGGGCCTGACCATTTTTCCCGAATCGAGAGTGGTGAAGAAATGACCAACCTAGAAGAAGGATTGCCCGATGCGCAGCTCTTTTCTATTAAGTTGGCTGATGCGCACTTTGCCGATATCATTCACTTCTTAACTGCGGGGATGGCGCCTGCAGAATATTTGGTACAACATAAAAAAGAGCTTGTAACCCGCACAACGGACTTTACAATCATAGCGGGCCACTTATATAAGCTGGGAGCTGATGAGGTACTACGAAGATACATTTTGGAGCATGAAATACATGCTATCTTAGCAGAATCCCACGGAGGCATAGCAGGAGGTCGCTACGCAGGGAAAGCAACGACGCAGAATATCTTGAGAGCTGGGCTATGGTGGCCCACACATCATAGTGACTCTCATGACTATTGCAAAGCCTGCGACACATGCCAAAGGACAGGAAGGTCATCACGGAGGGACGAAATTCCCTTGTGGACATAGATGGCCTTGCAAGTGTTTGAAAAATGGGCCATAGAATTCGTTGGGCCCATCAACCTGCCAGGAAAGAAGACAGGTGCCCGCCACATCATCACTACAACTGATTATGTAACCAGATGGGCCGAAGCGCAAGCTGTGAAGGATTGTACTGCAGACACCGCTGGGCACTTTATTTTTGAACATATTCTAACCAGGTTTAGTTGTCTAAAGATCTTGATGAGCGATAGAGGTACGCATTTTGTTAATGAAACAATACAGGCTTTGACTAAAGAATTTCGGATCCACCATGCAAAAAGTACCCCATATCACCTTCCGGCGAATGGAAACGTGGAAGCTTTTAATAAAATTCTAGAACAGACGCTGACCAAGATCTGCAATGTCGATCGAAGCGATTGGGACGTGCGCATCTCGTCGGTCATTTGGGCCTATCGAACCACTTGCAAGAAGTTGACTGGGAAAACACCATTTCGAATCGTTTATGAAAAGGAGGCCATCATGCCCATGGAGTATATTGTTCCTAGCCTGTGGATCGCAACCTTTACAAACAGGACAGAGCATGAAATCATGGAGGAACGCTTAGCACAGCTCGTTGCCTTGGAGGAAGATCGATTCATTGCTAACTTTCATCAAAAAGTTTAGAAGGCCCGTGAAAAAGCATGCCATGAGAGACATATTCGACAAAAGATATTTTCGGAGGGAGAATTGGTCCTGCTATACAATAGCCAGTTTGCGAAACACCTGGGGAAGTTCCGTCAGCATTGTTTAGGCCCCTATATGGTTAAGAAAATCACTGACGGAGGAGATGTCTGGTTAGCTACTCTGTGCAGTGATATTGTACCAAGATATGTTAATGGCAGCTGGCTCAAACCATATAGGATCAAATGTCTACATGGTCGCCGTAGCTATATTGGGCGGAATACGCACAGACAGGAGGAAAAACGCTGGCAGGCCTGTTATACACGCAGGCATCGCCCGTAGGTCTAGAAGACAGGGGAGCGCAGGGGTCGATCGCAGGTCTGGAGGCCCGGAGAGGTGCTCTGGGTGCGCAGGGGTAATACACAGTTGCAAACACTAGTCGTTGGAACAGTAAAACTAGGTAAAAAGAAAATTTTATTGTTGAAAGGAGCAGGCAGTCGGCAATTAATGAGGCAATTTCTAAAGATTTTTTACCGTTTGCTTGATTGTAAGTTTTAGATAAGCCTCACCCAACCGTTGGTCACTATCCAAAGCTATAAAAGCAGGAGGGTAGATCAGAAGTGTGTTCCGTGCATTTTGAAAATCTTGTGCTTTGCAAAATTCCATAACTATTGTGCTATGTTAATGTCTGGGCAGGCTACCCCCTCTTATAGTAGCAATCACAAATTTTTCTTCCAAGCGAGAATGACCGTGACCAACCCACCTGAATTGTCGCAGACCGTGACCTCTACTGATGAAGTATTGGAGGTCACCCCTGAAGTTGAATAGGTTGTGTCCACACCAACCAAGGGAAACAGGCAGAGGAAAATAAGGGTAAGGGGAAAGGCCAGGAGCAAGTATAGGGGAGGACTGCGAAATGGGCTGGAAGGAAACCACGCACCTCTCCTTGGAATTTGAAATCCCCTTGAACGGTGCCCCAGGCACGTTCGCCTAACCCAACGAAGCGACCTCTGTCTGCTCAGGAAGAGGTCCGGATTGCTGAACCAATCACTTGGTTGTCGCCCTATGTTCGGCCTCGCCGACCCTCAGTGTGCACGCCTAAGAATCTTAAAGGTATGCGTGCCTATCTTCAAATTCCACTGATACTGGGTGAAGTCTCTCTAATTGGAGAAGCGCATGGTAATCTTGCCTCCATTAAGTTCGACGACCACGACCTGGCCAACCTGGAGTCCTTCCCAGAATTGGCACCTGAGATGTACCTTGAAAGAATACTAGAAGAAAACGTGCTAAGGGTCATCCCAATGTTGTGGGGGCGTAGGCTAGAAAAATCTGGTTTACTAAACTTGCTGCGAATGCCTCATTTTGGCCGATACAGTATAACTGACCGAATTGTGCGACAGATGATAGCCCTGATCCATGACGGAAACTTATGGATCTGTGACCGCATTCCCATTGATGCCGCCCTCATTCACCGTATTACTGGTCTCCCCATGGAGGGGCCGAATCCCATGGAGCGCATCGGCAAGAAGTATGAGCAACAGATTGTCGATAAGGTGCGAGAAGACTACCATGTTGAGCGAAATACTAGGGGATTCATGATCAACACCATTGCTGACCCAGGAGTGGGCATGGGTACCCTACTGCTGGCTTGTAAGATGATGTGCAACTTCCATGCCATGACCATCCCCGCTTATGTAATTATTTTGGCTGGCCACTGCGAAAAGGGGGTTTGCTTCAACTAGTCCCAGTTCCTTTGCAATAAATTTTTGGAGAACGTGCGCGAGGCCCAAGATCATGGAAGGGCATTCTGCTACTCCTGGCTGTTTCTCCTAATTGCAATGGTCGCATGGGAAGCCCCTGAAGACTTTGTCCTCCCTGAGCTCGAGCCAAACATGTGCGAGGGGACACGATACGCAAATTTGTGGGATTCGAAGGATGAGCAGTGCATTAAGGATAACAAGGTCTTTTGGGTCCTATTTTAGAGTGGGCTCGCAGTAGCCATTCACTCCCGGCCACGCTTGTTGCCAAAGGTCTACGAAAAATACAAGAGCATCTCAGCATTCCAAGTCATGATCCAAAATTTACAAATAAGGGATCGTAAGGATCCTGTTTTGGTATCGCTGCCTTACATGGTCGCCGATGAGGAAGTTGATAGTATCATTGCCACTTGGCCACTGCACTGGTGATTGGGATTAAAATCAGGTATGTCTGACACTACTGGTAAAAGCACAGCCTCGAAGACCACCCCGCCTGATCCCGTCAAGAATACAGAAGGACGTAGCCCGGAGGGCTCCACCAGGACAAAGGGCGCAACGTAGGGCATGGAGCGGGAATCGCAATACGAATTGCAGCAGGACATGGACACATAAGGTCTGGATGCGTAGGGCGTTGATTCCCTGTTGGGTACGAAATGGACTGCTGACCCTCTCAAGGGACAGTGAAATAAATGACAAGCTACGAGGCTCGGTAGGGAGACTGAAGTTACCTTGATAGAGGAAGACTTGGAGCAAATCGCAAATGCGTTCGCCCTCGTCTCAGAAGATAGATGGCTCGCTTTGGAAGAGCAGTAGAAGGTCGCGGTCACTGCCTTACAGTCTGAAATCCAAGCTCTGCAGCTCAAGTCTGATACCCTGCAAATGATCATGATTCAAGTGAGGCCGCCCCCAGCAACCAGCACTAAGCTAATTATTACGACTGAGAGCCGCCTCTACCCCCTGCCAGCCACAGAGCTAACCCTAACCCTTCCTGCCTTATGTGCGCAAGTCCAGGCCTGCGCAGAAGTGAAAATGGATTTGGCCCGGCTTCTAGACAAACCTTTGCAGGTCCTCCATACATCCATCTTCGAGGATATCTAGCACAGAGACTGTCAGGTGCATCAGTAGCTCAGTATAGCGGAACAGAAAATCGTTGAACAAACCGTCGAGGTGTCCCAAGCGAAGGCTACATGCACCCTTGCCGCCACGCAGCAAACCGAGTTTGAACGTTTAATCAGCAGGCTATGCGCAGATATGACTGAATATATCCCAGCCTCTGCTACCCCCCAAGCTAATATTGAGGGACTCATTGCAGCCCTGAAGGCTTCTAGGACCAAGATTCAGAATGTCAAAACAGAGATGGAGCAGCAAATTGCTGCGTTGCAGGCCAAATTGCAGCCAGAAACTCCACCTGAGGTACGAGCCGAGCGCGCTGCGCTGGTCACTGAAGCCACAAATGCCATTACAACTCAGATAGCTTAAGGCGCAGAATTTCTTGAGATAGCTATGCAGTTTTGGTCTAAGGTGCAGTGTGATACTCTCCTGCGCGAATTTACTCAAGAACTGCGCCAGAAGGAAGAAAATTTTGAGCAGCTGGAAGCTACTATGCCCGCTCTGATCCCTGCTCAACGTCTGGCATGTCTGCAAGTCAGCCATGCGCTCAGAGACTACCTGGAAGTGCTATGCCACAAGAAGAAGGTTCTAAGTGACCACCTCAAGCTGTGGGCTGATGAAACCCTCAAGCTATCTCAGGACGTCGATGTCGCAGTAAAACAGCTGAACCATACCCTGGAAAGTGTCACTGCTGCTACTAAAGGTCCAACTTCACAGAAGTTGGTGGATATTGCACGGAACACTGCCGTGCAAAGCGAAGGAGTGCTGCCCCCGCTAGTCGATGTAATCAAGCAGCTTCAGGCGAAGATGAAACCCCACATCTGCTGTGACTTGGGACGAGTCACAAGATTGTGTTAGGGGCCTGTTGGAACGGGGTTCCCTAAGCTGCATTTTTTATATAATTTTGTAGTAATTGGTCTTGTGTAGGGTCTTTGGGGCAGGTCAAAGCCCCCAATGTTTTGTAATGGGTCAAAGGGTAGATATAGAGTCCGCAAACCACGGTTTGCGGACCATAAGATAACAAAGGCTACGATGATATAAATAGATAGATAGTTGGGTCTAGAAAGTAAGAGGTAAGTAGGATTGATGCTATGTACGAACTGTTGAGATCTGTTTTGGGTTGTTTTGGGTAAGGACTCATGCTGGTTGTGTGCGCGGAGATCCTCAGTCCTGCTATTTGCGGACCCCGCTAGCTATGTGCGCGGGTGGTAACTTAGGTTTGTAATTGGATTTTTGGATATTAAGGAATGCATAATCTATTGAAGTATCTTGTTGCTATCTGAACTGGTTGTGTTTATTACTGAAGTGCCTCTGTGTTATTTGAATAAGCTGCTTATGTACCTGTGATATATGATTTAGCTGCGATTATAATGTTCTGTGATAATAATTGATGATGCGCACGTGGATGCGAATATGTTGATCAGATCTGTTAACGATAAGTAGCTCTGTTATGGTTACATGTTGATTATATTGTTAAAGGATCGATAATAGGATTGTTTGTTGTGTGAACGTGATAGGACTTCGCAAGATCGGCCTCAATTACCTACTCTTTCTCAGGGTATGGAAACCTAGTTCCAGCACCCACCCATACTACTTCGAGTGAGACCTTGGCCTGCAAAAGTAGGTCATTGCCGAAAGCGCTAGTAGTATATGGGTTTGTTAGCAAACCTTGACTTTGAACCTCGGTCAGGACCCCGAAATCCAACACATACCTTGCATAATGATGATGTGAGATGGCAATAGGAAGCCTTGTTGTGTTGGCTTCTGTTAGGAGAGTATGGCCACCATACTTGGTATGATGATGAGGTGGTGTGGCAGCAAGAGGCATTGTTGCAGTGGATACTATTGGGAGAGTATGGATCGAAATTTCACATGTCAATCCATATGTCTCTATTTCCTACTTTCCACGGTGTTCAGATGATGCTTAGAGCAAACAAGGTCACCAGGGCCAAGGATTGGATAGACACAACCTACTCCATGTAGCATGGGTTGGAGAGATAGTTTATGAGTTGGGACTTTCTACTTGGGGAAGAAACCACTACACTTCACAAATCTCATGCAGAGAAGAGGCTCTTGTACAACAAATGGTTGCCACTTTGGGACTCATTGATGAGGAGAGGCATCTAGCTACACAACTGGAGGCCATTCTAGACATTCTATAGAGGCAGCTATGGAGCTAGGCATTCATAACACATTGGAAAGATGGGGAAACCTTCCATATGAGGATGCCACTTGGGAGGAAGATGGATTTCTGCAGCATCCACTTTTGCAATTGCTTGAGGACAAGCAACATTTTGGTGGGGAGGACTGTAATATTCCAAATTTTCCATCAGCTAATTGGAATATTAGATTTCTTACTTTTATTATTTAGTTAAGTAACTAAAATGGTGGAGGGACCCATAAACCCAGTAGATGAATACAATCCACTTCTATAATGTGAATGTGGGTTAATTGAGTAGTGGATTATCATTATGGAGTAGTGGAGCAACATAATAATGAAGAAAGAGTGGAGGTCATAGAGCAGTAATGAGGAAGATGATGGAGATAGTGGAGGAATAAATGCAAGATGATGGAGATAGTGGAGAAGCAATTGTAGAGACGATGGAGAAAGTGGAGAGTAATTGCAGTAGTGATGGAGATCATGGAGGACAACGTAGTCTTTATGGAAGCTAGTGGCCACATGTGCAACACAGTTATGAGGTGGGCCAAGGCTAGGAAAGGCTCACAACCAAAAAATTAAGATGAGGGCAGCAAAGAAGGGGAATGCTTCAGCTATTTAGATAAGTCTGTTGTGTTGTTTACCATCGGGTGTTCCTAAGTGGGAATGCCACCATTACCCACTTGGCACTTCGAGTGCCTACTCTGGGAAAGTTTTCTTGGGCAGCATTCATCATCTGACAATCAGTTGCACATTCATCCACTCTCAAATGCACTTCTATATACAAGAATCACGCATTCCTGAACTTGGGTTTGAGAGTTGGAAGGTTGTTCTCAGTACTTCAGCTGAGAAACCTATGGAGGGATTAGCCCTTCACACTGTGGATCCATTGCAGTCTTCCAAGAGTTTCATTGTCATATCCGGCATCAGGCCATCCATCTATTCTCCTATGCTTTCGTCTTGAGGGGTCCTGACCCAGGTTCAGAGGTGAAGGTTTGCCAACAAACCCCTATACTACTGGCCCTTTCGGCAATTACCTGCTTGCGTAGGCCAAGGTCTCACCTGAAGTAGTATGGGAGGGTGCTGGAACCAGGTTTTCGTACCCTGAGAGAGAGAAGGTAATCCGAGGCAAATCTAGGTCACAGCTTCTTAGGTTTGCATAGAATGAGTCTATTCACAGCTCTTTTAACAGTATAATCAGCATATAACCATAACAAAGTATCATATCTAATCAGTACATTCGCATCCACGTGCGTATTACCAAATACCATCACAGAGCACTATAATCGCAACTAATATCAAATCACATATATACTCATGCCATTTCCAAAATACAGATACATTCGCAGCTTAAATAAATGTCACAGATGCGCTTCAGCAGTAAACACAACCAATTCAGATAACACACAGATACTTCAACTATACTTCGCATTCATTAATATCAAAAGATCCACTTATAACCCAACACAACCCGCAACACATAACCTAGCGGGGTCTGCACACAGCAGGACTGAGGATCTCCGTGCATACAGCCAGGACGAGTCCTTACCCCAAAACAACCCAAACAGATCTAATAGTTTGCACGTAGCATCAACCTATCGACTTACTTACTTACTAGACGCAACTATCTATCTATTTATAATATCGTCGTCTTCGCTAACTTATGGTCCGCAAACTGTGGTTTGCAGACCCTAGAGCTACCCTTTAACCCATTACAACACATTAGGAGCTTTGACCCACCCCAAAACCCCTACGCAGGACCGACTTTAACAAAATTGTACAAAAAATGCAAGTTAGGGAACCTTGTTCCAACAAGCTTCCAACACAATCTTGTGACTCGTCCCGAGTCACTGCGGTCATGGGGTTTCCATCTTCGTCTATAACACCCTAATCGCATCAACCAGCGGGGGCATCACTCCTTCACTCTACGCAGTAGCATTCTGAGTAATATCCACCAACTTCTGCGAATTTGGGCCTTCTGTAGTAGCAGTGACACTTTCCAAAGTCTGGTTCAGTTGCTTAGCTGCGATATCGACGTCTTCAGAGAGCTTGAGGGCTTCATCGGCCTAAGGCTTAAGGTGGTCGTTGAGGACCTTCTTTTTCTGGCGAAGTGCTTCAATGTCATCTCTAAGTGTGTGGATGGTACACAGTCATGCCAGGCATTGAGCTAGGATCATAGTATGCATAGTGGCTTCCAACTGCTCAAACTCTTCTTCCTTCTGGCACAACTCTTGAGTAAGTTCGTGCAGGAGAGGATCACGCTGCACCTTAGTCCACAGTTGCATAGTTGTCTCCAACAGTCCTGCACCCTGAGCAATCTGATCTGTGATGACATTGGTGGCCTGTGTGACTAGCGTGGCGCATTGGGCCCTTACCTCGGGTGGCGTTTCTGGTTGTAATTTGGCTTGCAAGGCCGCAATCTGTTGTTCCATCTCTGACTTGAACGCCTGGATCTCGGTCCTCGCAACCTTGAGTGTTGCAACATGCCCCTCAATCTTGGCCTGGGGGGTGGCAGAAGTCGGGATATCTTTATTGACATATGGGAAGATCCTACTGATTAGGCATTCCAACTCTGTTTGCTGCGCGGCGGTGAGTGTACATGCAGCCTGTGCCTAGGACACCTTGGCGGTTTTTCTATAATCGTCTGCTCAGCTGTACTGAGATGCTTGTGCACTCAGCGGTCTCTATGTTGAATCTCTTCGAACAGGGATGCGTGGAGGACCTGTAATGGTTCATGTGACAGTCAGGCTAGATCCAATTGTACCTCCGCACAGGCCTGGACTTGCGCTCCTAAGTTGGGGACTCAGCATGAGGGTTGCGCCTGGCAGAGGGTAGAGGAAGATTTCCGTTGTAATGATCAATTCTCTGCTTTTTTCTGAGGCCGACCTTGCCTGAATCATACTTATTTGCAAGGTGTCAGTCTTGAGCTGCAGAGCCTGGAGCTCAACCTGGAGTGTATCAACCGTGGCCTTTTGTTACTCTTTCAGAGCCAGCCATTTATCTTCTGCGGCGAGGGTGATTGCATCTACGATCTACTCCAGGTCCTATTTTGTTAGAGTAACTCCTGTGTCCCGTTCTGGCCGCTAAGTTCGTTGCTTCTTCCGTGGTCCTTTAACAGGGTCACCAATCCGTTTCATACCTCTAGGGGAGTCAACACCTCTCGCATCCAAACCCTCTTCGCCTTGATCCTGCTGCGACTTATTCTGTCATTCTGGGTCCACTACCTTCCCAATACTCTTGCCATGTTTTCCATGTCCTCCGGTCTCCTTGGTGGTGGTGGGCGGGGTGACCTTTTTGATGCTCGTACCTGCAGTGTCCTGCATGCCTGATTTGAAGCCTACTTTCCAATGCAGAGGCCAAGTAGAAATAAGGCGATCCACTTCCTCGTCAGTGACCATATACAGGAGTGATACCCATGTGGCATCAATGGGAATGCAATCCTGTATCCATAAGCTTCCATCATGGACCAGGGAAAGCAACTGCCACACAATTCGGTCTATGACGTTGTAGTAGCCGAAATGAGGCATCTGCAGCAACTTTAATAACCTAGACCCATCCAATCCACTTGCCCATGGAATAGGGACTACCTTTAGTACATCATCCTCCAATACCCTCTCTATATATAATTCTGGTGGCAGCTCGGGGAAGGCCTCCAGGTTTGCTAGGTTATGATCGTTGAACTTGTTCGTGTGGAGCTTGCCAAAGGAATCGCTAATGATGGGGACCTCGCCCGGAATCAAGGGCATCTGCAGATAGGTGCACAAGCCATCGATATTCTTGGGTGTGCGCATTGAAGGCCTGCAAGGTTGGACATAGGGCTGCAGCCAGTTAATCGGTTCAGCGATTTGGGCCTCTTCCTTAGAAGAGAGAGGTCGCTTCAATGGGTTAGGCGAACGTGCCTGGGGCACCTTTCAGGGGGATTTCACATTCCGAGGGGAGGTGCAGGGCTTCCCTCCAGCCCATTTTGCAGGTTTCCCTGATCCTTGCTCCTGGCCTTTTCCCTTCCCCTTCTGCTTTCCCTTGCTTGGTGTGGACAAAACCTCCTCAACTTCAGGGGTGACTTCTAGTACTTCCTCAAATTCTTTCTCTGTCGAGGCCACAGTCTGGGAAGATTCAGCGAGATTATTTGTAGTAATTCTTGCGCAAAAAATGAACTTAGGGTGGCTACTATCAGAGGGGGAAGCACGCTCAGACATGAACAAAGCGCAATAGTCACAGACTCTCGCAAAGCACAAACTGTTCAAGATACACGGAACCCACTTATGAGCTATCCTTCTGCTTTTATAGCCTTGGAGATTAGCCAATGATTGGGTGAGGCTTATCAGAAACTTACCATCAAGTAAATGGTAAAAAATATTCGGAAATCGCCTCATTAATTGTTGCCCGCTCGCTCCTTTCAACAATAAAATTTTCTTTTTACCCCGTTTTACTGTTCCAACGGCTAGTTTTCGTAGTTGTAGATTACCCCTGTGCTTCCAATGCACCTCGTGCACTCTGAGCACACCCCTACGCTCCCAGCGCACCTCTCCGTGATTCTAGACCTACGATTGATCCCTACGTGTACCACGGTCCTGCCTGCGTTTGTCCTCCTGCCTGCGCGTATTTTCTCCCATACAGATACTCCGGATATATAGTCATTTGATACGGTATGGTTTGAGCCTACTGCCATTGACATATCCTGGTACCATATCACCACGCAAGGTGGCTAATCGGACCGCTCCTCCGTTAGTAATTTCTTTTACCATATAGGTGCCTAGCTAGTGATGACGGAACTTCCCAGGGTGTTTCGCAAAATAACTATCGTATAATAGGATAGTTCTCCCTCCGCAAATGTCTTTTGCCGAATATGTTGATCATGCCATGCCTTATCCCGAGCCTTTTGAACTTGCTGATGGAAATTAGCAATGAAACGATCTTCCTCCAAGGCTACAAGTTGCGTTAACCGATCCTCCATGATATCAGGCTCGCCGTGTTGGTAAAGGCTGCAATGCGTAGGCTAGGCACAATATATTCCATGGGCACAATGGCCTCCTTGCCATAAACCATCCAAAACGGTGTTTTTTAGGTCAGCTTCTTGTAGGTGGTTCGATAGGACCAAATGACTGACGGGATGCACACGTTGCAATCGTTGTGATCGACATTACAGACCTTGGTTAGTGTCTGCTCTAAGATTTTATTACAAGCTTCTACATATCCATTTTCTTGTGGATGATACGGGGTGCTTTTCACGTGGTGGATCCGAAATTCTTAATTCAAGGCCTATATTGTTTAATTAACAAAATGCGTACCTCTATTGCTCATTAAGATCTTTGGATAGCCAAACCTGGTCAGAATATGTTCAAAAATGAAGTGTGCAGCAGTATCTACAGTGCAGTCCTTCGCAGCTTGTGCTTCGGCCCATCTAGTTACATAATCAATCGCAGTGATGATGTAGCGCTCACCTGTTTTCTTTCTTGACTGGTTGTTGGGCCCCACAAAGTCTATGACCCATTTTTCAAATGCTTGTAGGGGAATTTCATCTCTGCGCGACGATCTTCCTGTCCTTTGGCAAGTGTCACAAACTTTGCAATAATCGTGAGAGTTGCTATGCAGTGTGGGCCACCATAGTATAGCTCTTAAAATCTTTTGTGTCGTTGTTTTCCCTATGTAGTGACCTCCTGCTATGCCCCCGTGAGCTTCTGCTAAGATGGCATGCTGCTCATGTTCCAAAACGTATCTTCGCAGCACTTCATCAACTCCCAATTTATACAGATGGCCCACTATGATGGTAAAATCTGCAGCTCGGGTTACCAGCTCCTTCTTCTGTTGTATTGTATATTTCGTAGGCTCCATCCTTGTAGTTAAGAAGTGAATGACGTCAACGAAGTGCACATCAACCACCTTAATCGTGAACAACTGCGCATTGGGAAATCCTTCTTCTAGGTTAGTTGGTTCCTCACCGCTCTCGATTTGCGATAAGTGGTCCGACCCAGCATTCAACTTTCTCGGCTTCACGATGATCTCAAAGTCATATTCTTGAAACAGCAGTAGCCATCGGCAGGTTTCCCCCCCAAACACAGGCTTATTCACTAGGTACTTCAAATTCAAGTGATCTGTAAACATCTTGAAGTGCCCTCCTAACAGATAATGCCAGTATTTTTGCAGGGTGTATACCATGGACAACCCCTCACACTCTGTAGTGGAGTAGTTGCGCTTCGCACCAGAGAGTTTCCTACTAGCAAATGCAACTGGATGGTCAATGTCTCCTTCTCCTGAATGCATAAGGACAGCTCCCAGGGAGATCCCTGATGCATCTACATGAACATGGAACACCTTCGCCCAGTCAAGAAATATGAGGATAGACGCAAAGACCATCTTTTCATTGAGTAGTTCGAAGCTCTTCTAACACTCTTCGTTCCAAAAAAATGAAACGTCCTTCTTTAGAAATTTTTCCATAGGTGCTGTGATCAACGCGTACCCTTGAATGAACTTCCTGTAGTAGCCTGTATGGTTGATGTGTATGGTTTATGCTTTACTGATTTAACAAACTAACTTGAATAGATATCTATATTATTTCATCTTATGTTGTTTCAGTGTTCTTTCTTGCAGGAAGCATTCCGCACAAACCACTTGAACTTGAAGTTGCAACAAAAACAACAAAAGGAGCCATTTAGAAGTGCTTGGATCACAAGTAACCTTCTAATCCTCTTTTTGTATATGTTCTTAGTTAGGAGAAATAGTCGTATAGTCTTTCACCTGTTGTTCTAGAATGGCACCTGTCTAGGGAAGCGTGATTTATCAGTAATTCACAATTCCGGCCCAACAAATTGGCGAATCCACTGGGGATAATTTCTCTTAGTTCTAGGTGTTTAAGCCTATGATTTTCTTTGTTTATCCACCCAATAGTTGTTACTCATCAAGATTAAACTTTTTCAAATTCAAATTTGCAAAGAAAGTGAGTTAAACAGTAGTATTTTTCTTTGTATACTGCACCCAACGCACCCTTAAACTGGACACAGTGCTTTGCATAGCACTGTCTCCCTTCCTAGCCTGCATTGCAGAGCACTGTCTCCCCATAGAGACTGCGTTGACTCCTGAAAACACCCAAATTCCCTTGAATTTTCCTTTGCAATTTGCTTTAGTTTTGTTTGCTATTGTGTTTTGAAAAGTTTGATCCTCAATTGACCAGTGACTCTATATACTTCTTCCTCCTTTGACTGAAAATTTGTTCAATGTTGGTTTAAAAAAGTTTTTATTTATCATTGACAAGTTGATTTCAAAGTAATTTTTATGGTCGCATTAAGAATCCTTTGCTTTCGAAATAGGAAATTGTCGTAAAATCTTAATTTCCTTGATAGGAGAAATTGTTGTTGAAATCCTCATTTTTCCTTCAAAAGAGAAATTTTTGTTTGTATCCTTTGTTTCTCGAAAGTAAAAAGAATTTGAATTGTTGATTTAGTGCACTTAGTTTCTTTTCTGCATTCATAACATTAAAGAAACTGAAAATAAAAACTTGCATTTGCATGTAGAATAATGTGTGTTTTGCAAAAGGAACATTAGGAAATCTGCATTTAGTTTGAGATCATTGATTTGTTTTGTTCATTGATTTGTTTGCTCACAAATTATTTGCTCTCTTCCCTTAGTAGATAGGTTTTTCATTGAAAAAGCTGAGAGTGAAAGATTGTTTATCATTCTTAGCTTGCATTTTAGGAATTTCATACACATCATCGCGGTGAACCTTTGAAAGGTAAATTGTGAAGCAAGATCAACATAAAATTAATCTCAATTTACTTAACAACGCATTGGAACCATAATGATAACATTTAGAAGGTCTAGGCTAGAGATGTGTTCTGACGTCGTAAAACATAGCAGTTGTCGTTAACTTGTCTACGATACATTCTGAGTGTGATACCTCACTCCACGTACGTAAGTATATCGTAGCTCGTCCACGTACTTTCGGGTATATCGGGCGGTGTTACAGTACGATAAGTATAAAGGGGTGCTCTCACTGTGTGGTTTCACATCAGACAGCGCTAATACGTACTTAGGCCTCCAGGTACCTTCGATTATATTTGGGAGGACAACTTTTAGGTGTTATCCATCCATAGTGAACCGAGTCGGCCGCCTTGAAATTGTGATACACCGAACACAACATTCGGGGATATTACCTGCACGTACTTCTTGGTTCACCAGAAGGTATTCTGCAGTTCACAGTTTCTTGGTAAACCCTTTTGCCTAACATTACCCTCTTTTTGTTTATTTGTTTTTTGGTTAAAATAAATCAGTGATCGTGGAAGAACAAAATCCTATCCCCCGTCATTCGCGTAGATTAGCTTTAAAACCACCTTTACTGCCAGAAGTTACTTCTGGTAAGCGAAGGCGATCACGATTTTCCGAATCAAGTACAATCCATACCTCTGGTGAAACATCATCTTTTAATTCATAGTTAGATTAAATTGTTTCCACACATCCCGGTTCGTCTACCGTTGTCGAAACGGAGTCTTCACAGCTACCCGTGATCACGATCCATTCAATTAGTGAGACCATACCTCCTGGACCCGACGTTGTTCAATCACAAATTGATCCATATCTTGTGTCTTATTTTCCGGAACATCTGAATCCTGAAGTCAAACAACCGGAAGTTGTTCCTACCTTGGTCATCCCACAAAGTTCTGTAGCTATTGAATCTCCCATATCACATATTCAACCATCTGAAATATATTTTGGGCCTGACGATGAAGTTCTTCCTCCTGGTTTAATTATGATTGAAGAAATCGCAAAAGACGATACACCTTTAACTCCAACCCATTTTGGGGGGGACCTTTACCTGTACGAGTCTTTTCCTCAATCGTTTCCATCTACTTTTGTTGATCCTGATCCCCTTCAATATCCCATTGATTTTCGAGGGTATACATTTGGTCAAACAACCATGTCTGAACCAACATCTTCGGTTGGTTTTGTTGTTCCAATTACGTCAGCTCCTACCCTCGCTACTCCGTGGATGTTCACAACCTCACCAAAGTCATATTTTCACGGTGGCCCTTCGGTCCCAACAGGTTACAAATCATTATCTGGCACTTTCTCTGGTGCATCTTCAAGATCATGTTCTTTGCCAATGTCATCATCCAGTGTTTTAATTGGTAGTCCTATCGTTAGTACTGAACGATTTTATTCATGACATACATCATCAGGGCAATATCAAGTCGGTCCTTTTGGGTCAATTCCTTTAAGTACCATATCAGCTGGACTCCCAGCATTTGGAGAAACTTATTTTCTGTCTTATTATTCTCTTCATGCTGGGGGGGAACATTTGGTCACCCAATATGATAGTTTTCCGTCACTTTTTGCTCAAACTAATGTTGACATGAATGTTTGTCAATGGTAGCCCACTCTGCCTATCCAACCACAAACGGTTGTACACTCGTATCAACCGGTTCAACCTGTTACACCCCCTTCATTACCACTTGTTAATACATCTATACCCCTATTACAGAATCAAAATATTGTACATCAACCTTATCAGGTGGGTCCTTCAACTCAATATCATCAAATGTTGGGTCCACAGACTCAAAATCCTTTGGTTAATTTACAATAACCTGTATCGGGAATCATTTATTCACAAGCTGGTGTACCATTTTATGGGATGTCACAAACGCAACCTGGTTATACATATCAACCGAATCCAAGTTATACTAATTTGGGTTATAACATTGGTGGACAGACCCCTTGGCAGCCACAGGCACAAATGCCTTAAACTTAATTTCAACAAGTAACATATCCAGGTGTTGGTCAACAGAATCCTCAAGCATTTGCTATGCAAAACAACCCCTATCTCGGTTACCAGCAGCAGATTCCTTATGCTGGTGCTCAAAGGCCTATTGCTCAAGCAATTCCATCTTACCCTGGCTATGCTCAACCTAACCTTAATCGACAGTTGCCTTTTGTTGCAACCTTAGAATTACCAGATTTAAACCGGTTAACCAATGATCCTATAAATTATGCTCCTTGGTGGCCTGTGATACCTCATAAATTACCCTCTGATATTCCTAAATTCAATGGAAACCTTGGAGAAGATCCGTCAACTCATGTCATGACTTATCATTTATGGTGTTCATCAAATTCCCTGAATGATGATTCTGTTCGACTACGTCTTTTCCAGCGTACGCTTACAGATCCGGCTGCTAAATGGTACATTGAGTTACCTAGAGCTTCTTTTGACAATTTCACTGCCCTAGCTACTGTATTTTTGACCCATTTCCAGTTATCGATCAGATACGAAACTGGAACGGAACTCTTGACCAACTTCAAACAGACTAATGCTACTCACATTTCTGAACATATTCATGAGTGGCGTCGTCGTCGATGAATGGTTAAGAAATTTGTTCCGGATCAGCTCCTTACTGAATGGTTCATTAAGTCCCTGTTACCATCTATAACTGAGGATGTGGATAAGGGTGGCGTCGTCACGGAAGATAAAGTTATCGCTCGTGCCCAATATTTAGACTTGATTTACACCTAGTCCGGCACGCTCTAAGAAAAATCCCTAATGCGCCGCGATCTAATTTCAATGTTCCTCCTCAAATAAAGGACTCTCATGCCGGAGACGGCTTGATAAGCTCTGCAAACACACAACACGCTACTGCATCTGATTTTTCTCCTACTTCCGAAATTAATGCCGTGTCATTTGACAAAGGCAAAAGTGACAAGCAACCAGGAAGTAAGAAAAAGGGGAAATCAAAGAAAAATAAAACTTCTAACCCGCAGGAAAGATCATCTGATCAACCGTCTAGACCACGAAAACCTCGTTATCCATGCATAATCTGTAATGAGGAACACTTTTTTAGGGATTTTCCTCACCGTGCTGAAGTCTCAAAAATCATCAAGACTTCCCATGCATCAGCTGTGTTGACGGAACCATTTCCAAATCTGGACACTAATTTGGGTGCTACGAATCCAGTTCCTAGTTCCCAAGTGTTAATTTTATCCACCACAAAACCTTCACAAGATATTTTGGTGTCAATGCGTAATAAAGACTATGGTAGTCTGGCCACTGATCAACCTACTACCTCGACAACGAATCCATCTACTGAATCAGTACCACCTACTGTTATTCCTCAATTGACAATTAAGCCACCAAAGGGAGTAATTCATAAATCAACATATAATCCTCGAGCAAGAGCTGCAAAAAATTATAATATAGTTGAATATTTGGCTCAATCCCCTTCAGCTATGTCTGCTCTTGAGGTATTACAAAATTGTCCCTTCTAGAAGCAGGCTTTATTGTCGGCCGGTGGAATTGATCCGACTGATTCTAATCTTGTCGTGTTTAATCATACGGGCTATGTACTGCAGCTACCAGTAGAATTGGCATTCTCCATACAAGTAAATGTTCTCAATCACCTTGTTCATCGCACTATTACTGATGAGGGAGAATCTACGTGCATTATGTCTCTAAACTGTTGGAAGTCACTTGGCTCGCCGCAATTATCACAATCATCAACGACGTTGAAGGCTTTTGATGGCAGAACATACAAACCTTTTGGTATTATCAATAACCTACATGTTGAACTAGGGGGAAAACAATGAATACTGATGTCGAGGTTGTTGATGGACCCCTTGACTATAATATTTTACTTGGAATACCATGGGTATATGCAATGAATCCCATTGTTTCTACATACTTTAGAATGATTTCCTTTCCACATAAAGGTACCATCACAGTCATTAATCAATTATCCTTATTTGCTTCTGCCTCGCAGGTAACTGGAAGCATTTTGTTTGTTCACTTACCCTAACTAGAAATTCATAACATTGGTGTAGGACTCTTAAAGGATTCCACTCTTATGGGAACCTTTGCATTACCGCCGCCTGCGACGTCGGCATAAATTGCAAGTATAGAGACCTACTACATGATCTCTTCCACTCTATTTGGCTTAAGGGAGAGTACGGGTGATTCTGATATTTCTACGTTGGATGAATTTCTACCGCCCAGCTCTATTGAGCTAGCATAGCAATCAATCTATTTGGCTTGGGTGGAAAATCCGAAATCATCGTCGTCGACTGTTTGGGTTGATCGTTCCTTAGATTTTGGTACTCCATCTGATCCATTTTCCTCAAATTTTTTGACAGATGAAATTTTTTTGGAAGCTATGATGTCAGAAGGAGAACCATGGGAAGATTATCATCATCGCTCCCATCTTCATGATTATGAAGAAAATAATCTCAGTGAACTATATCACCCATCCATCAAAACTTTCTTTTCGAATTCTTTACCGATTAATGCAATCGATTCCGAGCGAAATTTATCAAATATTGAAGAAACCATTTCTATCGATATTTCGACGAAAACTAGCATTGTAGAAAATATTCATGTCATTGTATCTTGTTCTCCATCAGAAATTGATTCATATCGCTCTTTATTTCGTGAATTTTGTGACGTATTCGCTTGGTCTTACGAGGAAATGTCAGGCATAGATACTAGTATAGTTGAACACACTATTAATATGTATCCTGATGTCAAACCGATGCGTCAACGGCTTCGTCCTGTTCATTTGAAGAAATCCGTTGCCATCAAAGCAGAAGTTGAAAAACTTTTGCGTGCTAGTTTCATTTACCCTGTTCCGCTAACTGAGTGGGTTTCCAATATCGTTCCTGTTATGAAAAATCAAGGAACCATTAGAGTGTGCGTCGATTATCGGGATGTTAATCATGCTTGTCCAAAATACAACTATCCTACTCCCTTTATCGACCAGATTATTGATGATTGTGTTGGATGCGAAATTTTTTCATTCATGGATGGATTTTCCTGCTACAATCAAATCAATATCTGCCCAAATGACCAACATAAGACAACATTCATCTGTCCCTAGGGCACATTCGCATATAGGAAACTTCCGTTTGGTTTAAAGAATGCCGGGGCAACTTTTCATGCTGGCGCAACTTTTCAGAGAGCAATGGATTACGCTTTCAACGACATCCGACACTACAAAATACGCCTCAATCCTCATAAATGTGTGTTTTGTGTTGGTTCTGGTCGATTGCTCGGATTTGTAGTCTCAAAAGAAGGAATTCGAATAGATCCACTGAAGGTACAAGCCATTATTGATTTGCCTGCACCATCAAATTTACTGCATATACAGAAACTTCAAGGAAAGGCTAACTTCCTGAGAAGGTTCATTCCAAACTACGCCGAAATGGCTAAAGGATTTACTCGATTATTGAAAAAGGGGGTTCCCTTCCATTGGGATCAAGTTGCGCAAGCTTCTTTTGATGTTGTCAAGGACACTCTTGTCCGAGTGTCATTAATGTATCCTCCTAATTATCAAAATGATTATTTCCTATATATCGTCGCGGCTGAAATGACCATCGCTATGGTTTTGGTCCAAGTAGAAGATGGAATTGAACATCTGATCTATTATTTGAGTTGTAATCTCAATGATACGGAAGTTAAGTACTCGTATGTGGAAAAGCTTGCCTTCGCATTTGTTGTGAAGGTAAATCCCCTCTGCGGACAGAGGCGATCCCTACTAGCCCAAAACGGGTCTAGCAACAATCGTAACACGCTATGGTGCAGGTCCCTAATTGCAATAAACCAACTAGCGATGAAGGCCTACCTGGAATCCAACGCTGTCGCTTGTAGAGAAAGTAGCGCTCCCGTTCCTCAGCTCTGGCAGATCACAATCCTCACGCTCTCCATGGCCGGACACCTGCACACGCAAGAAACACAACAAACGCAAGCGTAAAATCCAGTATATGCAACTATATGTCAGTCAGAGAAGACATAACTCATTATCATAATCAACAACAAGAGTGGAACCATAACCAATAGTCGCTTATCATTAATCAATCAAAGGAGGATACAACCTGGCTCTGACGCTGAATTCTCCTTCGAAGGGTCGCCAGCGGAACACATCTCGAAAAAGCCTGTCGGGGATAGGACAAGCCTCTCTCTTCAGATGTCTCTACAATAATATCCTTGCTTGGATTTTGCCTTAAGGGAATGAATCAAGGCTCTTGCATCATAAGGCTCTGATGGCTCTTGGGAACTTGGAGACTAGCTTGCAAAGGAGATGAGAAAGCTTTTATAGATGGAGGAAGGGGAGTTGGGATCCCTACAATCATGGGATTGGCCCTATCCTCAAGGAAGCTTCCATGAGAGGTGGCAAACCACTTCCTCTACATGGAGATCCAGAGCCAAACCTCCCAACTCAAATTAGATACCAGTTTATGGATTGGTTAGGATGAAACTTCCGCCATTTATTTTTTAAAAACACTCCTTAAAATGGCTAGCGCGAGTGCGACTCTGAGACAGAGCGCCAATTGGCGCGGCCTCTTTGAAGGATTTCCCCCATTGGCGCGGGTACTGAACTGGCTTCCCGCGCCAATGCAAAAAGGGGTGTTTTTAGGGTTTTTCACAAGGAGTTGTCTTCAGGGCAATGAAAGCTCATGTTTGGAAGGATGTCATGAAAGTGGTTTCAAGTCATGTCACGGTCACAAATTACTGTGTCACTTAATGAGCTCCAATTGTGCAGATGGGAATTATAGGACGGTGACAATAGTTGTATAACTAGCATTTGCTCAAGCTGTCCAAAGATTTCACCATTATATCCTGCTCCGGAAAACAATAATAGTTTTGGATTGCAACCCCATGACTTATATCTTATCACGTCAATTTCTAGGGGGGGAATATTCAAAATGGATTATCATTTTGCAGGAATTTGATTTGGAATTCATCAAAACCAAGTCAAAGAAGTCTTTAGTTTTGGTTGAGCTTCTCTGTGACCTTCCCTCTAATAGTACTACTACTACGTCAGAACCATCTATTCCAGATGAGTCTCTGTTTCTGATCGGATCATTTGATCCTTGGTATGGATATTTCATCATTTATCTCCAAACTCAAACTTTTCAACCTAGTACCTCTCGCTCTGAACATCGACGTATTCGATACCAAGACAAAGATTATCTGATCGTCGGCGATACAGTTTATCGTCGTGGTGTCAATACCATTTTAAGGAAGTGCCTCATGCATGAGGAGGCCGAAAAAGTATTAAATGATTGTCATGCTGGGGATTGTGGTGGACACTTATCTGGATATGCTACCGCACAGAAGATATTCCGCGCTGGTTACTTTTGGCCTACTATTTTTTGAGACTGCATCCTCGCAATTAGAAGTTGTCATGCATGCCAGATTTTTTATCATAAAATCCACAAACTGCCAGCGCCAATGAATCCTGTTGTCTCTACTGGACCATTTACGAAATGGTATCACTTCATTGCCAGAATCTTCATTCAAGTATGGTTATATTATCGTAGCAGTCGACTATTTTACCAAATGGGCCAAAGCGATGCCTACATTCAATAACACAGGACAAACAACTGCATTGTTTTTCTTCAACCACGTTATTGCATGGTTTGGGGTCCCACAAGCTATAGTTACAAATCATGGGAAGCATTTTCGCAACCATATGATGTCTGAATTGACTACCAAGTTAGGATTGTCGCATGATAATTCTACTCCTTATTATCCACAATCAAATGGACAAGTTGAGGCTATTAACAAAATTCTTAAATGAATGCTTCAACAAATGATAGGCGTCTATAAAAGGAACTGGCATTCAATCCTGTACTCCGCTTTGTGGGCGTATCGAACCTCGGTGAGAAACGCAACCGGATTTACTCATTTTCAATTGGTGTATGGTCTAAAAGCTATCTTACCAATCCAATGTGAAATATAATTGTTAAAACTCGTGATAGACTTGTTACCTAACACCTCAGAAGAAGAAGCGCGTCTCCTTAACCTCATCCATCTTGATGAAACGTGTCATGAAGCCTAATTGGCCAACGAAGCGCATAAGATACGTATAAAGGCACAATACGACAAAAATGTCCAGCCTCGCATCTACTCAGAGGGTGACTTGGTCCTTCTTTACAATCAAGAAGCTGATGTAATAGGTATAGGGAAATTCGAGCCATTGTGGCATGGCCCCTATATTGTCAAAAGAGTACTTGCTAAGGGTGCCTATGAGTTGGCACAGCCTATAAATGGGTTGTATCTTAAACGTTACTATGCTTAATCATGAATGTAGTAATTTTTTGTATTATATTGTATATATGTTGTTGATTTGCATTCACTATCTTAATTTGTTTTTAGATTTTTCTTGATGTTAGTAATCCGCCTTACATTTTATCGCAGATGTCTGAATCTTCGGAACCATTTGTTGGATATGCTGATGGTGCTAGTCGTAGTACGCAGAATCTATCCTCTGCGGCGTGGGCCATTTTCGCTCCGAACGGCGAGTTAGTGAGTTTTCAAGGGATTTGTATTGGTAGATCGACGAACAATATCGTTGAGTATAGCACATTGATCGAACTTCCCTCTGATGCCATTTCATTTGGTATTAACCACATAATCGTAAGGTTAGACTCACAACTTGTGGTATTACAACTTACTAGTGTTTATACTGTTATAAATCCAACACTTCTTAGATTGTTCCTAAGAGTTCGACTTTTGGAAAGACATTTTGATTTTGTTCAATATCAACATATTTCCAGAAGTTTGAACACATTGACTGATTCATTAGCTAATCAAGTTTTAGACAGATATTTTCAACATAGGTAAAGAAAACATTCACATCATTGAATAGAATTGCACAATAAACATAGGAAAAACTCTGAAATCATATAGATAGATAGTTATAGGTTTTTACAAAAAATTTGCCCAAGATACATTGGTCATCTGACCTCAAAATGTATGCAAAATGTCATAAGTAAAATAGTGGTGCTCATGGTAACATGCTATAGATCTAGCAATCCTACAGAGCAACCACATCCAATGGTTAGGAACCCCAATAGTATGTCGCTGCAGTCGCATGGGTAACTCTTCGACCCGGTAATCTGGAATTTCGATGGTCAAACCCTCTATCTATTGCTGAAGCTTAGCCAGAGTCTTAGCCATATCAAGGTCCTGAAGGACTTCTCTCCCGACAACCCTCTCTGCTGGCGCATCTGCTTCGCGCTCTGGTTCCTCTACTAGTTGAACAGGACCGATATCTGCATTACATCAAACATTTATTTTAGTCTTGGAAAGAAATAAAAACACAAAAACATTGTATAAACCTTAGAAAAATAAAAAACATGGTCAAATCATTCTTACCTATTGCACCCCACTGAGCGCCTTTTGGTAATACTAAATCTGGATCTCCTCGGACGTCGACGCCTGCGTATGCGTACTCATCAATGGCGACAATATGTCGCCTGAACTAGGCAAAGAATGCAGTAGAGAACACAATGGTTGATTGGCCTGCATGCTGACCCATGAGTTACACCCATCTCTGCATTCGAGGATCTTTAGGACTAGATATATCCAGTGTTACATGCTGTGGCTGCGTCAGTAGAATCCGTTCCAAAGCGAAGGAGATAAGGATTGAACCATAACTGAAATTTTTCTTCCTTCCTGATCCAAGTGGATATTGGTGGCCACCCGCCTATTCCACTCGGGGCCCCACCATTGTCTCTTTCAGTTTTTTTCACAATTTACTATTTTTAGCAGTTTTTCGGGTCCTGAACTTCCGAAGCTGTTTTGAAGCCCCAAACGGAGATAGTATGTCGAAGTTACGTCCCAGGGAAGTTGAAACACCAATTTACCCAAACGGGGCCCATAGTTTTGGCGCTTCATCTCCTAGGGTTAGGTTTTTGGACGTTTAGAGTTCTCCATTATTTCTCCATAATAAATAGGCCCTCGAGCCTCATTGTAACATAGAGTTCAGAGGTTTGTAGCCGCCACATCTCTTCTCATATATTCGCTACCAGCACCCTAGCTATTTTATTTCCATCGTGTTTGTGAGCATATTTATGTGATTTGATATTAATGAAATGAAGCCTTATTTCCGCTGTATTTCTATGTTTATGGTTATTTTTGTATTCTGTTGTGTTCCTGCATAAATCCAAATCAGTGGTATCAGAGTGGTTTGATTTTTCTCAATCCTTCTTTGCATGTCCCCAACGAGGTCGGGGTATAAGGAGTTAGGGCTCGATCTGGTGGAACCTTTGCAAGATCAGCCTCGCAAACCCCGACGGACGCCCATGAGGGACAAAAAGAAAGATGAGGGAGCAGAAGATCCTATCAAAATATTGCTCAAGGAGGCCCTCGAAAAAAAAAAGGAACGCGATGATGGATAACTTTGCCCAGATCCTTCAACGACTGCCCACCGGCGGCGCATCTGCATCCAGCAACCACTCTGGAGGCGCGACTCCCTTTAAGGTACAAGTAAACTTTGACATTCCCATATTTGAGGGTCAAATAGATGCAGATGCCATAAATAGATGGTTGAATCTATTAGAAGGATATTTCTCGGTTCATGACTTTTCCGACCCGCAGAAGATTATTTTTGCACTCCTCAAAGCTACCCCCCATGTCAAGGACTAATGGGAAACCTACTATGAGAAATAGGACGAGACAGACTCCTCTCTGTTCTCAGTCGTACCCACTTGGAATTCTTTCTGAGATGCCATCAAGGAACAATACTATCTCGTGGGGAGCTATGGGGACAAGTACATACAATGGACCATGCTGCGGAAACAAAGGGATCAAGATGTGCATGAGCTAACGAATCTGTTCCATACCTTGTGCACAAAGTTGGGTATCAAAGATTCAGATAAACATTTGGTGCTAAAGTATAGCTGTTGTCTGCACAGATACATTCAGGAGGAAATGGAGTTCCTCGACATCTCCTCGCTTGGTACGACATACTGGTATGCTGCCAAGATTGAGCATATATTCAAATAGAAGAAGCAATACTTTGGATCTGCGAACTAAAAACAAAGGAAAGGTGCCCCCAAACCGCAGAACAAAGGAAAAAGCTAAGGCATGGCGGCCCAAGACAACCTTCCAAAGACACAAGCAAATAACAACACCGCGAAGCCAAAGAAGGACACGGGAAAGTGGTGTGAGTTCCTGAGCTCCTCGCTGGGCGGTGTCGGGCCAACGATCGCTGGTAGGCGGGGATGAGGGCTTACGAATCAGTGTAGTACTCTGAGCTACGGAATGTTTTCTAGGCCAGGTGAATGACAAAGGGAAGCAGATTATTGATGCGGAGCCCAACGCCACTGTTGCCACTACGAAGATCCAGAAGGAGGAACCAGAAGATCCAAAAGAGGCAGAGCATCTCTTCCACTCCCATATGTGGGTAATGAGTTCCCTGCTATGGTTCATTGTCGACAATGGGAGCCAAAAGAACCTCATTTCAGCAGATGTCATGAAGCGGTTGGGCTTGACGACCACAGCGCACCCACAACCATACACCATGGGGTGGCTTCACCAAGGAAGGGATCTCCGCGTCAGCCAGCAGTTTCGCCTTCCCTATAGCATCAAGCCCTTCATGGATGAGGTATTGTGTGACATTGCTCCTATTGATGTTTCTAATGTATTATTAGGCCAACCATACTTGTGGAAGCGGCATGCTGTGTATGAGTCCCGGCCTCGCGCTGTTATTGTTACTTTGGGAAATAAATTGTACAGGATACCAGAGGTATCACCGCCTCCCACTATCTCTTTGGTTACTACAAAACAATGCAGTAAGCTCATTTCCCAAACCAGGAAATTTTTTTTCCTGATGATCCGCCCCCAGGGCAAGAAGAAGACTGTGGCCACGACCTATAGACATGGCTCCTCTGCACGACAACAACAGATGGACAAGGTTGTCGAGGAGTACGGGGACATCTTCACCTCACCCACAGGGGTGCTGTTGAGAATGCAGCAAGATGATGGAGCTTAGTGAAATGAAGTCGCCTTCACTAAGTGGGCCCGCAGGCAAATTCTGGCGCAAAGTCTATTTTTAGACTATGTCTATTTTTAGACATACGGAGCATAATTTGGGAATTCTACTTAGAGATTCTTGATGGATGCGACATGTCGGTAAAAATAGATGAGACCCTAATTTTTAGGACCCAGGCTATTTTTAGACTGATCTCCTAAAAATATGGAAGTCAAATATTATTTACCCTTAATAATATTTTGACTATAAACAGCAGTTTACTCTCTTGGCGCACTTCGGTTTGAGTCATGGAGGTGGCTCATGCATCTGACACAGAGGAATCTCGTGGTTCCCAAGGGTTTGATGGCATCATGCATGGTTGACTTCAGTTGGACTTCAGTTGCAGAAGTTTGGAGGAGTTAATGGGACAGTTGGTGGAGTTGTGTTCTATTTATTTTAGTTGAACTGATTGAGATTAGTTTAACTAGCTAATCAATTAGTTATGAGTGGAGTGAATTAAATATTATTTAATTCATTAAATAGTAACTCATTATTCAACTCAAGAACACATCAGTTCACTACAGTGCATGATCAGTTCAGTGGAGACCAGTGAAAGAGATAGATGAAAGGGTAGAGTTAGCTATCAGTTGTGACTATACTGTTGCTATTTGCAACACATAGATAGGTGGATTAAGCTATGAGTATTGCAAAGTTTAGGCTGGTGGTTTATCTATATAAAGAGGCCATCCCATAGCTTTGAAATACGCAATCAAGGTTGGCTATCAAGTGGCTAAGGATTGGAGCAAGTGATTTGCTAGATCTAGCTTGATAGTGTGTAGCATGGGAGGTAGTGCATGAGAGCTTGTGAAGGGTTTTTGTACTATGATTGTTACATGATTTCTCCATTATAATATACACAATAGCTGGGGGGTTTTCAGCTATAGGCTTTCCCCATACATACTGAGTTAATGTGTGATTGAATTGATGTGAGATTGCTTCTATGTTATTTCCGCATGTGACAATTAATTGTAGAAGAAGGTTATGTGTTATGCATGCAATTCGAAATTGATGTATGATCGGGTTAATCTTCAGTGAATAAGTGATTTATTCAGCTAATTTCTACAGAAATACGCAATCAAGGTTGGCTATCAAGTGGCTAAGGATTGGAGCAAGTGATTTGCTAGATCTAGCTTGATAGTGTGTAGCATGGGAGGTAGTGCATGTGAGCTTGTGAAGAGTTTTTGTACTATGATTGTTACATGATTTCTCCATTATAATATACACAATAGCTGGGGGGTTTTCAGCTATAGGCTTTCCCCATACATACTGAGTTAATGTGTGATTGATTTGATGTGCGATTGCTTATATATTATTTCCGCATGTGACAATTAATTGTAGAAGAAGGTTATGTGTTATGCATGCAATTCGAAATTGATGTATGATCGGGTTAATCTTCATTGAATAAGTGATTTATTCAGCTAATTTCTACATGGTATCAAAGCGAGATTAATTTTCGAAGTCTATTACGGTGATTGCAAACTTATTTCCTCGGACAGAGTCTGCATGCGGGCCAGGTAGCCTCCGGAATATTCATCCTTCTTTGTAAGGTGAAAGATCTGGTGAAAGCCCTTTGCAGTCAATCTCTGATTTGGAAATAATTTGTTTTCAAGTGTAGATCGGAAGCGATAGAGCTTGGAGTTTGGAATTCGAATTTTGCAGAAGAATTGTTTTCTTGGTGCCAGTGTTGAAGATGTCTTCTTTCAACGGTTTGCGACTCGAATATGCTCTTGAAGGCAGTTCGAATTATGTTGCATGGAAGGATCGCATGGAAGCAGTGTTAGAAGATAATGGTCTAAAGGAGTTCATGGATGCGGATGTCCCAAAGCCCACTGATGCAGCTTTGGTCGATGCATGGCAAAAGAAGATCGCGAAATGTCGAAGGATCCTGTTGGAGGGCGTCAAGGATCATATTGTATCTAGCCTTCATGGTAAGGCTACTCCATATTTAATGTGGAAAGCTTTGACGGATCTATTCCAGAGTAAGAGTGACCAAAGGAAGCTGGCGCTCAAAGATAAGCTCAGGAACATCAAGATGGAGAAGGGCGACAACATCGCCAAATACCTCACGAAGTTCACTCAGTGCAGAGATGAGCTGGGAAGTGTGGGGGTGGCTGTCAAAGTTTCACTGATTGCATGCTTAGTTTCAAGTATGCTGGGATCGGTGTGGTTCTTGGACTGCGGTGCGTCATTTCATATGACGGGAGATCGGGAGTTGTTCTCAGATCTGGAGGACAAGGATTTGGGTATGCACATCGAGATGGGCGATGACGGTAGATACAGTGCGACTGGTATCGGTACCGTATCCTTTCAGAGGGAGTCTGGTAAACCCTTTGTCTTAAAGGATGTCATGCATGTACATGGATTGAAGAAGAACCTGATTTCAGTAGCGATGTTGGAGGATAAGGGTTATGATGTTGTCTTCAGCGAAGGGAAAGCTTTCCTGCGCAGTAAGACTACTGGAGAGACCCGGAAGATAGGGGTTCGAACTCAGAACCTTTATCAGTTGCAGGTAGATGACTGCGCAGCTATGGCATGCAAGGCTGGAGATGTGGTGAGCCGGGATGATGAGGGCGAACTATGGCACAGGAGAGTGGGCCATCTTCACCATGGAGCTTTGAAGATTCTGCAGCAGATTTCTACTGGACTTCCTAAGGGCACCCTTGCGCAGTCAGATCAGTGCAAGGGGTGTACTTTAGGGAAGTATGTGAAAGCCACTTTTCACGAGAAGGATAGTCGCGCCACGACGATCCTTGAGAGAGTTCACACAGACGTGTGTGGTCCTTTCTCAGTTGCTTCGACAGCAAAGCACAGGTATTATGTGATCTTTTTTGATGATTTCTCTCGAAAGTGCTGGATCTTCTTCATGTCGAAGAAGAGCGATACATTCGCGAAGTTCTGTGAGTTTAAAGCACTGGTCGAGAAGGAGTCGGGGAAGAAGGTGATTGCTCTAAGGAGTGATAACGGTGGTGAATTCATCTGAGCTGAATTCAAGGAGTTCTGCAGCGCAGAAGGGATTCGGAGAGAGCTCATCGCACCCCATAACCCACAGCAGAACGGGGTGGCTGAGCGGAAGAACAGAACGATCGTGGGTGCTGCACGGGCGATGTTACATGATCAGGGCCTACCCCTTCACTTGTGGGCTGAGGCATGCAATACAGCAGTGTATGTGCAGAACCATTGTCCTCACAAGGTTCTTGGCATGAGTACACCAGAGGAGGCTTATTCTGGCAAGAGGCCTGATATTTCCCATTTGCGGATTTTCGGATCTCCTGTCTACATGCATGTGACGAAGGATGCGAGAAGGAAGCTGGATCCAACTACTGAAGTTGGAATATTTGTGGGGTACACTGATACACCTCACAACTATCGGGTGTATGTGCCAGACAGTCGCAAGACTGTTGTGCGACGGGATATAAAATTTCGGGAGGAGAAAGCCATGCAGTGTTCGCTTGAGAGGGAGCTACACTTGCATGCAGATGAGGAGCTGTTAGTTCCTAAGGAGGAGCTTCCGGATGTGGATCAGCCGCAAGAGGAGGTTCAGGAGGTGGAAGAAACCACCCAGGCAGCGCCAACCATCAGAGGGCGCATGCGCACTACAGAAGCTGAGCGACTGGCTCGGGATGCAGAGAAGGTTGTAGGACCACCTACGGCACAGCGCAGACAGAGACAGTCACCGGATCGGTACACTGGATACATGGCTCTTATGAGTCAATGTGTTGTGACAGAGCCATCCTCTTTTGAGGAAGCTGTGGAGGAACCCGCAAGGGTTGATGCCATGATCGAAGAATATGATTCGATCATCAGGAACAGTGCATGGGAGATTGTCCCAAGACCGGTTGGGAAATCAGTTGTAGGTTCGCGATGGATCTACAAGGTGAAGCAGGCGGCTGACGGGAGTGTGGAGAAGTGCAAGGCGAGATTTGTCGCCCGTGGCTTCTCACAGATCGAGGGGATTGACTATGAGGAGACTTTTGCACCTGTCGCAAGGTACTCTTCCATACGGACGATCCTTGCTCTCTCAGCGCAAATGGGGTGGCACATTCATCAGATGGATGTGAAGACTGCGTTCCTCAACGGAGTCATTGAGGAGGAGGTGTACATAGAGCAGCATGAAGGTTTCGAGATCTTGACGGATCTTGGGAAATAAAGAGCCTAAAGGAAGCTCTGTTTGAGAGTGAGACTCAAGCTTCCCTAGTGCCTTGGTACACTTTCAGGATAGTGACTGCTTCACCGAGACTTGGATTCTCCAAGAGTGGCGGATCAAACCTATACCAGTTGCGCGTTGGAGGAAGGCGCGATCATGGAAATGCTGTATGTAGATGATCTGATTTTGACAGCGACGGCGGTTGAGTACTTTCATGCGGGAGGATCTTGCGAGTTTGAGATGAAGGACATGGGCATCCTTCATTATTTCACGGGATTGGAGATTTGGCTGTGAACTATTGCTTGATGGAGGGCTAACAGGGCTTGTTTGTTTCTCAGAGCCCAGTATGCAGGAGATTACGGAGAGGGACTAACATGCGAAACACCTGAGAAGCCTGGGTTGATACTCCTCTTTCTGGAGGTTGGAGGAAGGAGGATGCTACTTTAGCAGAGGTAGTGGATGCCACTGTTTATCGACAGTTGGTGGGGTCGCTTATGTATCTGGTCAATACACGACCCGATATATGCTAATGGGTTAACCGACTTTCGCAAGCTATGGTTAAGCCTACCAAGCTCTTTTGGAAGGCGGGCAAGCATGTATTAACATATCGAGAGGCACATCAGGATATGGTCTATGGTAGAACGGAGGATGGGTAAAACTTCTGGTTTCAGCGATGCGGTCAGGCCGGGCCAAACGGACGGAAGAACACTTCTGGAGGAGTTTTCAGCATTGGGTCGACAGCAGTTTCCTAGTACAGCAGGAAGCAGAGATCCGTGGCACTCAGTTCAGCAGAGGCCGAGTACATGGCAGCAAGCTTGGCTGCATATGAGGCTATTTGGATGAGGAAGATCCTCGCAGGTTTGTTCAGGTTGCATTTGGAGCCTACAGTGATCTACTGTGATAACCAGAGCTGCATCAAGCTCTCGGCTAATCCGGTGTTTCATGATAGGTCCAAACATATCGACATCAGGTACCATCACATCAGAGATTGTGTTCAGCGGAGGATCATGATGCTTTCATATGTTCCCACGGAAGATCAGGATGCCGACATCCTGACGAAGGCGCTCACCAGGAGCAAGTTCGAATTCCACAGAGGCAGGATAGGGATTGCAGATAATCCATATCTTGCTGAGAGGGAGTGTTGAGAATGCAGCAAGATGATGGAGCTTAGTGAAATGAAGTCACCTTCACTAAGTGGGCCCGCAGGCAAATTCTGGCGCAAAGTCTATTTTTAGACTATGTCTATTTTTAGACATACGGAGCATAATTTGGGAATTCTACTTGGAGATTCTTGATGGATGCAACATGTTGGTAAAAATAGATGAGACCCTATTTTTAGGACCCAGACTATTTTTAGACTGATCTCCTAAAAATATGGAAGTCAAATATTATTTTCCCTTAATAATATTTTGACTATAAACAGCAGTTTACTCTCTTGGCGCACTTCAGTTTGAGTCATGGAGGTGGCTCATGCAACTGACACAAGGAATCACGTGGTTCCTAGGGTTTGATGGCATCTTGCATGGTTTACTTCAGTTAGACTTCAGTGGCTGAAGTTTTGGAGGAGTTAACGGGACAAGTAGTGGAGTTATGTTCTGTTTGTTTTAGTTGAACTAGTTGGGATTAGTTAAACTAACTAATCAATTAGATATGAGTGGAGTAAATTAAATAATATTTAATTTACTCAATATTAACTCATTAGTCAACTCAAGAACACTTCAGTTCACTACAGTGCATGATCAGTTCAGTGAAGACCAGTGAAAGAGATAGATGAAAGGGTAGAGTTAGCTATCAGTTGTAACTATACTGTTGCTATTTGCAACACATAGATAGGTGGAGTAAGCTATGAGTATTGCAAAGTTTAGGCTGGTGGTTTATCTATATAAGGAGGCCATCACCTAGCATTAAAATATGCAGGGGTTCTTAAAATTTTCCCTGAGTGGCGCTTTAGGCGATTTTCCCTTGGAAAATTATTCTAAAGCCAAAGAACCTCTATCTATTATCAACCAGTCCTAACAGACCTTCCTATTCTAAAAATAAAGTTTGGTTACACCCTTAAGTCACGCCACTAACAAGCCTTGAAGTCTCAGCAATACATAAGCCATAGGTCAAGCTGATATTAGGTAAATATACAGTGTTTCAATGTCTTTTTCAAAGAGCAGAAGTATACTAGTGTTTCAGAAGACAATATTAAAATCAACATGAGAAGACAGCTACTTCTCATGTGGTTTGAGCCTAGGATGCAAATACTGGACAGAGAGTTATCTCATTAAGCTCCTGCAATCACAGTCAAAGGTTAGTGAATTATAAATGACAAGAAATTCTTTGAAGATACTGGCCAAATTGCTTGTGATGTCTAAAGAGGCACAAAGGTATTTGAAAAGCAGAATTACATGTCTCAGATAAATGCCCATCATGACTTATTATCAATTTGTCATCTTCATTTGCTTAAGCATGAATAGGCAGTGAAAGGAAAGATAACACTATTTAAAAGTTGATGAAATGGCATCACTGAGAAAACCTCCTCCATACATGAGCAGAGGGTTGAAAGACTGAGAACACCTCCTTCATTTTACAAGCAAAGGGTTGAAAGACTGAGAAAACCTCCTTCATTTTACAAGCAAAGGGTTTGGCACTGTGATAAAGGCCTCCTTCATCTAATAAGCAGAGGGCCAGGGACAGAGATTGATTTTAGGGTTTTCACTGACTGAAAGGCAAATTTTGAGAGCAGTGGGAGAAAATTAAAGGCTTATGGATAGAGAAATGGTGTTAAAAACAAAGAGAAAGCAGGGGTACTATAATGATCAAAGAGGCTGACTTATCTCCTATCAGAGATTTCTTTCAAAAGCAGTCTGGAGCCAAAATGAACAAACCCTGCTGAGGTATGTAATTTCATTAAGGGTTTCCAAATATCCCTCTCCTTGATAAACATGCATGACATCTAGTCATTGTTCCTTTGAAAAACAGAGTTGAAATTAGTTGAAATTAGTTGGGTTTAATAGAGGCCCAAGAGTGATGTTGATATTCAAAAAGGTTTTGCTCATCCTGTTCATGAAGATCTTTTTCAAAAAACTCATCAAAAGTGACAAGGAGGTAACCTAAGCTTTGTTTTCTCAAGAGGAATTTGCAAATGAACAACACAAAGACATGAGGTGTGAAAAAGGATACGACAAGTGCTTTACAATCACGGACAACACTCAAAATAGATAAAACATGCCACTATCACAGTCAAAAGCCCCTTTCTGGATATATGAAAATGACCTTGCTGTTGCATATGAGTCCCAAGGGTATTTAGAGGCCTTTTTCCTTGATTAATAGGTATGGGTAAGATCTGGAGTGTACAAATGAGGTTCTTCACCCATAGTCAAAAGAAAGGCTCAAAGAGCATCTGCCAGTTCAATCAGCTTCACAGTGGGCATGATCACCTTCAAAACATCAGGAGCAGAAACTGTCAAAATAAGTTCTAAAGTGGTGATTTATCTCCTTGCAAGATTGGCAAAGAATGCATCTACAGTCATTATATGGTTTTGAGTAGGGTTTCCTCTAGAAACAGATATGAACAAAGGGAACAATTTTCCTCCCTTAATAGGCAAACAGTGAAAAAGAGTTTTAGCCTTGAAATGATTTCTTCACTTAGGGAAAAGTGTCATATCTACAAAGATCTTCAAAAGTGTCATCCACAACACTTTAATGGTCCCGGTCGAATATTGAATTTTGTAATGTTTTAAAATGATAAAACTGCAAAGGAAAGTGCTTCATGTTTTGTTTAAATCCAAAAGACTTTTCAAAAGGTTTTCAGAACCCTCACCAAGCAAATTTCAAAAGGACGTTGGATTTTTGAACTATAAAGGGTGGATTGACCATTGGAAAAATCCCATTTTGCATTTCAAAACAAAAACAACATCTCCCCTGGCTTTCCATTGAAGAAACAAGAGAAATTCGAGCAGTTTGTAGAGTTTTTGAAGGTTTTAAGCCCGCGCGGCGCGCTTGGAAAAGTGCGCGGCGCGTTCAGACAGAAGTTTACACGGGCCTTACACTGCTGCGCGGCGCGCCTGTGCGCGCGGTCACAACTACCGTAAGGCTGACTCGACACCCCTTTTGCTGCGCGATGCTCTTCCTTTTGAACATGCTGCGCCTGTTGAAAGATCAAAACGCCTTCAAAAGTATCTCTGAAGCTGCCAAATGATCAACGAAAGTTTGCAAGGTATTTTTCATTGCTCCTTGCTAGTTTTTTAAAATTTGAAGGGGGTGACAAAGTGATTTTCTCCGAGAGAGAAACAGTGATAGGGAGGGTAGGGTGTTTTGGTAAAAATACAAGGTTGTTGTTGCTTTGATTGCCCAATATTAGTATAGTGAAGGTGACATGTTGGTATCAATTTCAAAAAAGCCTGAAATTGCCTTCAAACAAAGTGGTAAACCTTGTGCTAGTAACACAGACCATTTCAAGTGATAAAAGGGAGTGTTGAAATGGTTTTAAGGGACCTTATTGATTTTAAAAAACAATGATAGGTGGATGCTTTAAAAACCATCTAAAAAGACCCTTACTGCCTTTCAAGAATAGTCATAGCCCATAGATAAAACAAAGTTAACCTCTGTCTGCAAATCTCAGGTGAACACAGTTTTGTAAAGTGAAAGCAGTGGTCATATTTGAAATCCTTGTCACTTCAAGAGTGTCCCTTTGAATGGTGAAAGAGCTAACTCTATCCAAGCCACCAGATTTCCATAAAAGAGTATTCTATGAAGATCCTTTGAACTAATTTGAGGGTGTTTTTGTTAACCTGGGTATAAGAAACAAGTGATCCTAAGGAGAAACAGTTTTGTAAAGAGACAACAGTGATCATGTGTCAATGCTTTGTCACTTCAAAAAGTGACCTTTCTGTGGAAAAACAATGAAACCTAGTGTAGCCTCCTTTGTTCCATGAAACAGAGTATGTTATGAAAATCTTTTAAATCAATTTGAAGGTGTTTTTGTCTACTTGTGTATGAGAAACAGTGAATACAAGAAGAGTGTTTTTGATTGGGAGGGGTGTTTTGTCTTTGTCTAAATAAAAGGTTGTCTTGTTTATACCAAAACACAAAGGATCCTTGTGACCTTACCCAAGCACAATAATCATTTGACTATGTGCTTTTTTATTTGATAACTATTTGTTGATTGGCATAAAAAGAGACAAAACAATGATTTGTAAGGAGCAGAAAGTTGGTGTTAAAGAACCATTTCACACAGCATTTGAAGTAGTTTGCCTTGGTCAAAAAATGACTAATAGGTAGGATAGAGGTGTGTGCTTGAGAAAACATTCCAAAGGCCATTTGAGACAGCTTGGTGTTGCAGAGAATATTCAAAACAAGATGCCTCCCAGGCAAGACAATAGGAGTGGCCTGCACAAGAGATTTGAGCCTGTTTCCACTGAAGAAGTTTATGCTCATCCATCAGTCCTTTTTAACTTCCATGAGTTTGGGTGTCTAGATTTTTTCCAAAGAGTGCAAGAGGTGAAGAGCTATTCCCCTTTAACACACCTTTGTGATTTGAGGTTTTGAGAGAAGCATTTTCGGCTGGCAGGCCTAGATTTCAAATTCTCTCCAAGATCCATCTCCAAGGCCACTAAAATCCCTTATGTCGGGGAGGAGTGGTTTAAACAAAGCTACCTGAACTCAGAAGAATACAAGCCATTTATGAAGCCTGAGCATAGAGATTCATGTCCATCCATTTTCCCCTTCTCATATTTATTGACTAGTTATGCCCCCCTCATGAAGATCATCATGAAATACTTCACTTGCGAGGGAAGATTCTCCCGAGTCTATGCCTATCATATCCGATTGCTCATGCATTTCACGAGGGCCAAATTGATAAATCTCCCTTTATTCCTACATAGAAGTATTGAGAAAATGGCCTCCACTGTTCAGAAAAAGCCTCCTTCTCAGCAGACATCCTGCCTCTTCCATCACTCCCTCATCAAAGTCATCATTCTTCATCAACTTGAGAAGAGGGAGGTCTCTTGGGATACTTTCATTACACATCCAGATTTCGCCATTGTCCCTTAATTTCATACATCTCCTTCACCTTCTACTCACCATCCTTCGCCTTCTTCTAGCAAACCTATTCCCAAGAAGCTCAAGTTTACCATAGAACAAGCAAAAGAGCATGATGAGGAAGAAGAGCATGAGCAAGAAGATGAAAGTAATGATGAGCAACAACATGATGAAACAAGGCAGCAAGGGGATGAAGAGGAAAGTGATGATCATCAGCATTATAGTGAAACAGGGCAGCAAGGGGGACAAGAAAAAAGTGAAGTAGAACAGCAAGGGGAAGAAGGGCATGATGAAAAAGGACATGATGGTGAGCATCATCACAGTGAGGCAGAAAAACAGACTCCCGGGCATGATGAAAAAGGACATGATGATGAATAGGTGCAGCACAGTGAGAGTGAGCAGCCTGAAGATGATGAAGGGCAGCATGATAAAGATGTGCAGCACAATGAGAGTGAGCAGCCTCATGTTGATGAACAACAACCTCATAAAAAGGAACAAAAACATGGTAAAAAGATGCAACACAGTGAGGAGGACAACCCTCCAAAATAAATGCACAAGGACAGTCAAGGCATCCATGAAGAAATACAAGACAGTGGCAAGAATGATGAGCAAAGTGACAAGGGTAAAGAGCCAATGGAGCATGTGCTAGCTGCCTCTCTTAGGCAAGGGGCCATGCTCTCTTCTCCGAAAGTGGCCAAGCCCCAGACATCAAAGAAAAGGGTGCCTAGAGTTGTAACTCCAAAAGTGACTAGGGCCCTCCGAAGCAAGGGAAAATTGCCCAAGAAGCCCATTGTCGAATTGCCCAAGAGGAGGAAGACTAAAAGAGCCACCCAAAGCAAAGGGAAGGACAAGGAAGAAAGAAATCATGAAAAGGAAAGGGAATTCGACATCATTCAAATCCAAAGTGATGATAGTGACAATGAAGCCCGGATCCTAGAAAATCTCTTGATCAATAGAGAAAAAAAAATTGATGCTTTGAGGACTCATCTTGAGAGGGCTAGGAACTTCAATCACTTTTTGCAAATTCAAAACAAACAAATGAGTGTCCATATGGTTGTATATGAGACACGGGCCATCAAATACAAAAAGGAGGCCTCCAAAGCATAAGTGAGATTGGAAGAACTCATGGGTGAGTTCGATGAGAGCGAAGGCGAATATCAGCCCAGGCGAAAGAGGCCAAGAACCATGGGGCTCAAAAAGGCCCTTGAGAAACAAAAGGAAGAAGAAGATGCCCTTCTCCCATCTACCCCTCTCACTACATTGTTCGAACAAGAGATAGAGAACAATTGGGAAGCATGGCTTGAGAGAGTTAATGATCACTTGGAGAAGAAATTGGAGAAGGCAAATAGAGACTTGGACTTTCAACAGAAGATTACCGGACATTATAAAAAACTCAATCAGTTTGCTCGGTGGAAATTGAAGGCCGCTCAAGAAAAACTCAAGGAGGCTAAAGGGAAGCGTCCGTCACAAAAATTGAGGAAAGACACCTCAAGGCTCCAAATTTTGGCCTCAGATTCACAACATGTTTCTGAAAACCTTTGAGGGTCATGCTCACCAAGTTTGGGCGAAATTCGACAAATTTTGGTTTTTTGTCATTTTTGGGTTTTTGGCCAAAACTCATGGGAATCGCTATTTCAGTTTGGGGCATCCTCAAAGGATGAAAATGGCATCATTGGATGCGATAATTTTAGGGGCACATACTCAGCGATTTTTAGATCAATTGAAGATCATTTTCTACCCCAAAATGGCAGAAAACACTCGCTTTTTCTACACTCTGTCCCGTTTATCAGCAAGGCCTATTTTTTGGTTTTTTACACATAGGTCTGTTTTTGGAAAACTTCTAGTGGTCAGTTGGGAGTAAGATAAAAATTTTCAGAAAGTGGACACTCAGAGCTTTCCAATGAGCCATCATGAGCCTCATTTCGACATCGGAAAGGCCTCCAAAAGTTGCCGGCAAGTCAGGGGACCTTTTGCTGATGTATTTTTTGAGTATTTTTGTAAAAATTGAACCTTTCAAAAGTGACTTTTCTTCATGTGCGTTTAGCTATTTTTGTACATGATAAGTTCTGAAAAGTCAATATATTTCCCTTTTTTAGCATTTTTGAGATATTTTATTAGATATTTTGTGCCTTGGGCTTTGCAAAGCTTCAAGGAAAAAATCAGATATTTTGGATAGGCCAATGAGATTGCAAGTTGAACTAAGAGGTTTTCCTCACTTTGGCCTATATATTCCAAAGTCTTTCATTGTAAGAAAGGCTGAAATTGATGAATAGAAGCAATGTATGGTCATATAAGCTTTGGAAGAAATACTTGTCTCATGCTTTTGGATAGTTTCTTGGATGTTCTTGTATGATGAAAGAGGATTGTTGTTGGATTCCACGACTTGGTAAAATGGTATAGTGTCTCTCTCTCTATTTTGTTTCCTAGTTTTCATTCATAAATCCATGTTCTTGCTTGCTATAAGACAGTAGAGAATAGATTTGAGACATGCCCTTGGAGACACCTCAAATTTCCTGTTTCTTTATAGCTTCCATGTTTTCTTCATTCTTAGTCATGTTAAAGAATTTGCTCTTTAATAACTCAAGAATATTGTTTGCTTGTTTCATTTATGGTTTTATGCATGCTAAGTATGATTTAGGGTATGCCTTGCTTACTCATGGCTAGCCATAGCTCCACCTATGAAACCTCTCTTTGATTGAATAGATTGTCATTTGTTGAACCAAGGAGATCTTGTACTGATCTTGCCCTTTGCCTAAAACTATGCAATCTTGTTTTCAAAGTGCCCAATAGCTTGAAATACTATGTCCAGGCATTCTGACATAGTTATTTGAGTTGGTTGTCTATCTTAAATGTATTTCCCCAAAGTCTGATAGCCATTTCCTAAAGTTATAGAGTTATATATCTCTATGCATGGCTTGAATGTTTATTTCTATGCATCGATTAGTTTACAGTTACATTTCTCATGATTAATGGTTTTCCCTACCATGTTTATGTCAGTTATTAAACTAGTTATGCTTGAAATCCTTTGTTCTTCACAAATTTCATGTCCATCTCACTCCATTTTTCCCAAAGATCCATTTTACCTCGAATCAAATCGGCCCTTCAACAACCTTGTATCACCATTTGAAAGCTTTCTTAACCTTTTCGACCCCATAGCCCAGTTGATCTAACATGTTTTTACCCATCTTATGTCTTTGATCAGTTCATCCCTCACAACCTAAAAACCAAAACCAAAAACCTACTTCATAACTAGCCTAAAATTAGAACACAATAAGCAAACACATAGATAGAGAGAGCCCTCTCTAGTCCAGGAAGGCTAGGTCCTTGGGCTCCAAATATTGGTTTGATGTTACACTGTCATTTGGCTTGCCAATCAGCGAAATCATGGGACCCTAACATAATGGCGATAACGGTGGGACCCTGAGTGATAAACAAACTTAGATTCCCTACAAATTCTAACAGCCTTAAGAATACTATCTTATTGACTTATCCCACCACTCACTAACATAATGGCGATCACGGTGGGACCTTCTGAGTTAGTGAAAATCTAAGTACTCCTTTGTAACTCCCGAAGTCTGAATCCAACTTAGAAAACTTAATTTTTGTTTGGAGAGTAGAAGCTAGCTTTTTCACCATCTTAGCAAAATGATGATTCAGTTATAGGAAACTCTTCCAAACCTCATAGGCACATAAAACTCAAAAAACCCCAAAACATTCCCAGATTGGATTTTCCCTAGTTATTGGTGGTGGACCATAGCTACATCTTTAAAAAACAACCAAGTTCCACCTGGTGACTCCACTAGCCTCCAGTAGGCCTAAAAACTCCATAAAAAACCAAAAAATTCATAAACCATACCTTTCTGTTGACTCATCCTTCCAAAAGCTTAAAACTAATGGTGAAAACTCTGTAATCAGTGACAAACTAAGTATAACTTAGTGATTCAGAAGACTTCACCTAAACATAGGAGATAAGCAGAAATCTTCTTTCCAAAAAGAACCATTAGCTTGTCCATACAGCCTAGCAAACTGTTGAAACCAAGTGAATCACTCTTCTTTGCAAGTTTTCATCTCAAATTTTTCTATAAAACTTTTTCCTGAAAGCATCTTTGATAGTGTTGGTGGTGGACCATAGTTCTCATAGAAATCCACCTGGCGACTCCACTAGTCCATATTTTTGTTTTGACCATCCTTCACATTAGTAAAACCGTAGAGAGGCCATCCATCCGAAACAATCACAAATACCATCCTTTCTAAACTCTAGACTCGAAATCTGGCTTCACGAAGAATCAACACCAGATCTCATCCAGACCCAAATCCCCCTATCATAGTTGATAACCCAGAGAAGATTCTGTGGCAAGCTTCCGAAACTATCAATTTAGCTACCGATAGGTCCATCTGTAAAGCAAGATCAGTACCTGAACACCTCACAGCCTTACAGGATTCCCCCTTTGACTTAAAATCAACAAAAACCCTTTTTAGAAGCAAGTCACAAAGTAAGATAGACTTTGATGATCTTGAGCCCCTAGATCTTCCACAGAGTCCTAGTAGAGAAGCCTCGCCTACTACACCTCCAGAATTTTAGCTTCTCCATCACTTTGGATCCTACCACCCCATATCTGCTCAAAATCATATCACTATCCCAAGTAAATCCACCACACCCACCCAAACCACTACTGTTCAAACCACCTCAGCTCATCCTACAAGCCCTCATTTTGTACATCATCCATTAGCTTCTGCCATGGCAGCCTGGTATGCACCCTTGGTGTTGCCACACCCTTTGGCTCCCTTACAAAATTACTATCAATCCAAAATACTACACTTTACTGAAGTTGAGACTACCACAGCTCAACAACATGTAGATAGGATTAGCGATGCCTTTGAATACATGGAAATAGAAGATGAGACCATCAGAATGAGGACGTTCACCCAAAGCCTGGCTGGAGAACCTAAAAAATGGTTTAAGAGCTTAACTCCAAACAGCATCCACGATCTCCCAGAACTCTACCAAACCTTCATAAACAAGTGGGAAATCCGAAAGAACCCCATTCAAATCCTGTCAGAGTATAACAATATAAAACGGGAAAACGGGGAAAGTGTCCAAGGATACTGCACTAGGTTCAACAGTGTGTATAACACTCTCCCACCTCACTTCAAACCTCCACTTGGCTCAGCCTTGGCAAAGTTCCCCGAAGGTTTTGACCCAGACATGACTTATCAACTAAGAGACAAGGACCCCCCTACTTTAGAGGAAATGCAAAAAGTGGCCATAAGTGCAGAAGCCAACTTAGCAGAAAAGAGAGCTAGGACTAGATCAGAAATAAAAGTCACATATTGGGATGAGGTCTCCCCTTCAGCCCCTTCCTTTGATCCTAGAATAGATGACTTGGTTAAATCCATGGCGAAAATGTGGGAAAAGATGAGTGAAAAGACACCTCTTAGGGACAACTAGCCAAACCCTCCAAACAGAAACCGGAACCAAAATTTTAGGAGGGAACCGCCTCAAAACAAACTAAGGGAAAACGATCAAAAAATTAGGCCACCCTTTAATGAAAATTATGTGGAAGAATATGAAAGGGATACAGAACCCATTGATAGAAATCATTTGAACCTTATAGGTTCTGATAACGAGAGTGAGGTTTACCTCATGGAAGAAGAACAAGCGTTCTTCTCTCCGAATCAAGATGAAACCAACTATGAAGATCCCGAGGATCCTGCCATATATTTTCAGAATGCCATAATAGAAGCTCACAGGCAGTATGACCTTAGAAGCAAAAAAAACCAAGACAACTCCCAGAAAGGTAGCTCGGACACTGCTAAAACCCCTGATACCTTCCTTAAAAAAGCAGTGGATAGCAACAAAATCGCGGTCAAGAAAACTGACCAAAACAAAGATAAAGCTATTCAAACAAGTCTTGGCTCAGATGCTCCTAGCACCTCCACAAGGATTCCCGAGATGGTTGTGTCAAACAAAATCTCGAAACAAAGTCAGTAAAATTAGAACATAGAGAAAGTCATGGCTGAAAAAACCGAAGCAAACATGTCTAAACTACAACCACCTTTTAGTTTTGAGGGTGAAATCGCCAAAATAAATATCACCATGCCTCTCACCGAGCTTATTGCCCAAAAATCATACAAATCCCAAGTGTTAAAGGTCCTGAATATAAGAAATGATTCAAACACCCTTAATCTAGCTGACGACACTCCTGAAGTGTTGTTTGGTCCAAAAATAGAAGGGAAATTCTAGGAAGGAACCACTCTTCCCTTCTACATCAGTTTGAATATCCATGACCAAATATTACATAATGCCATGCTAAACTCTGGGGCCTCGCATAATCTCATGCCGATGGTTGTGATGGAAAGATTAGGCCTGGAAATCACAAGACCATATAAAGACTTATATTCATTTGATTCGAGTAGAGTCAAATGTCCAGGCTTGATCAAAGATCTTTGTTTCAGTTTGGCCCAAGTACCTGCAAAACATCTGATCATGGACATAGTGGTAGCAGACATCCCTCCCAAGTATGGAATGCTTTTATCCAGATCTTGGGGAGCCAAGCTTCAAGGGAATATTCAACTTGATATGTCCTACGCCACTATTCCTATGTTTGACCAAACTAGAATACTCTATCGAGAATCACACATGAAATATATGATCAGCAACCAAGAGAGGCCAGATAACATCCCGATGTACTCCTTGCATTCTGATCTGAACTCTTTTATTTTAGACACTGATGAGGACATTGAAGAATAGTCAGAAGGCTTTGAAACAAACTTAGACACCACATCAGCTGCCCCAAGTTCTCTATGATGAACTAGACACTCAAAATTATCATAATCATGAGTAGTTATGTCTTGAGGAAAGAGAGTGTGTTCCTTTTGAAACAAGGATATAGCAAGAAGCACAAACCATTATGTAATATCAAGCAAATTGCTCAAACCTTAGGCAAACATCAGCAGTAACATCAGGAAACTTTTTCAGAACAGAGGCATTAGAAGACTTACATATCACAAACCTCTTTGGAACTCAGGGGCAGGGAAGCTTAATGTTCTTACCATACCTTAAGGATTTACCATCACATAACTCTACCATTTCAAATGAAACCTTGACTGTAGCCATAACAGCTCAAAATCCATAAAAAATTCCTGATAAACTTCTTATGAGAGGATATGATGAATGCAGTCCAAATATACCTGAGTTAGTTGAACTGGCTAACATTCTGTCACTCCACCAAAGACTTAGAACTGCTAGAATTGGAAATATTATTCAAAATACTACTTCATACAGAGAAAATAGTGAGAAAAACTATGCCACTTCCATCACTCCAGGAAACAACTTCGACAAAAGAAAATACAAAAATCTGAACCAAACAGTAATAATCAAAGATAAAATAGCTGGTCATAGGATCTGTTTTGATTTTAGAAGCACTAATACACACCTTTGTGACAGAAATTTTATCCTTCCTGCCCAAGACCATGATATACCAATGATAAGTGCTTTTAATTATATGTCTTTGCAAGATGATGTTTCAGGTTATAGCCAAGTGATTCCTTTGCAAAGCAGACAGCTCAAACGTTTTTTCCAATATGCTGGAAGTAGTTCCAGTTTCAAACCCAGAATTGCAAAACCACTGGATATCAAAAATATGCTCCTAAAAGCCATGTTTCCAATTCTGAATTTCTGCATTTTGATGTACCTTGATGATGTCATCATATACTTCAAAAATGACAAAGAATATCTGCATTATTTGAAAAATATGTACAGCAAAGGAAGGAGTGGAAATCAGAGGAAGATACGGGGTTGTTCAGAGATTCATGCATGAATCCTTATGTCATGCTTGAAAGAGAAAATTTTCCAAATTTTTCTTTTCAAGAGCTGAGTGGACCAAGAGTGGTAGGAGATCCTTATGAGGATAATATGCTTAAGTTTCGCCATTTCCAAGATTTATGAGTCAAAACTTTTTCAATCATTGTATATACCATTGTTTGAAAAAATAGATCAAAAACAGAAAATTCAAAAACAATAGAAAAATAGAAAAATAGGGCGGTTTGAAAAATAGAAAGAAGGCCCCATGTTCAAAAAATAGTCATTCAGAAAGCGCGCAAGTCTAAATTCCACTACTAGTACTCAAATGTCTTGTTCAGTTATCTAGCCTAATCATAGCTGAACATGTTTTAAATTTATTTGCTGATAAGTTAGTGAGTGGAAAAGATGGTCAACATTGTGTAAGCTTGACTTATCAAAGAGAGTAGATTAGGAAAAGATACTAGTTCCACATGCTCAAAACAGAACCAAAGAAGAAAGCAGGGATGAAAAAAAAATTGTGTATCTTAGCCTTGTTTTCCTAGTTTTCATTTTTATGAAAAATAATATTTGTGTACAACTTGTCTTTCATGCCACAAGTACATGACAAATCAAACTGTCTAATCCTGATTTGGTCATTTTTCAATTTCATGTTTTAGATTAGAGAATAAAATCCTGTCAAACAGCTTAACCTTGACAGTCGATCTAGCATAGGTAGAGAAACAAAGGAGTTCATCAGCTTAATCTGAACTCCCGACGGATATAAGTGTAGAACTAGATAGTGTCATTTTTCAAAAATACTATGTCAAAGGGTTGCTAGTCCAAATGCACCCAAAAGAAGAAAAAATGTTAGGAAATATAGTGGGGTAGGTAGAAATATCATTGATGCTAATCATGCTGTCAATTTTCAGAAATAACATCCAGGAAGAAAGATATTTGCGCCAATAGATAAAGGAACTGGTCTTCAAAGAACCAAGATCTGAAATTTTGGACACCTCCTGAAAAGGAGTTCCCCTCCCCAAATGGAGCCACTGTTAGTCATCAGTATTTTTCACTTGTTGGTGATGACTAGTTGTCACAACCAAGTTTTCTAGCAGCTGATCTCAAAATTTGTCAAATTTTCCAGCTGGAAAACACCCATAAATTTTTTTGTCCTCCTACCTTTTCAATCAGCCCATGACAAGATAAAACCTCATTGTCAAGCCCTATCTAGCCTCAGCCATACAAACTTGTCCATCAGCCCCAAAGAAAACACTCCAAATCTATCCCAAAAGTCTCCCCTAAGTTAGGTAATGGCGCTTTAGGCGATTTGCCCTTGGAAAATTATCCTAAAGCCAAAGAACCTCTATCTATTATCACCCAGTCCTAACAGACCTTCCTATTCTACAAATAAAGTTTGGTTACACCCTTAAGTCGCACCACTAACAAGCCTTGAAGTCTTAGCAATACATAAGCCATAGGTCAAGCTGATATTAGGTAAATATACAGTGTTTCAATGTCTTTGTCAAAGAACAGAAGTATACTAGTGTTCCAAAAGACAGTATTAAACTCAACATGAGAAGACAGCTAATTCTCATGTGGTTTTGAGCCTGGGATGCAAATACTGGACAGAGAGTTATCTCATTAAGCTCCTGCAATCACAGTCAAAGGTTAGTGAATTATAAATGACAAGAAATTCTTTGTAGATACTGGCCAAATTGCTTGTGATGTCTAAAGAGGCACAAAGGTATTTGAAAAGTAGAATTACATGTCTCAGATAAATGCCCATCATGACTTATTGTCAATTTGTCATCTTCATTTGCTTAAGCATGAATAGGCAGTGAAAGGAAAGATAACATTGTTTAAAAGCTGATGAAATGGCATCACTGAAAAAACCTCCTCCATACATGAGCAGAGGGTTGAAAAACTTAGAAGACCTCCTTCATTTTACAAGAAAAGGGTTGAAGACTGAGAAAACCTCCTTCATTTTACAAGCAGAGGGTTTGGCACTGTGATAAAGGCATCCTTCATCTATACGCAGAGGGCCAGGGACAGAGTTTGATTTTAAGGTTTTCGCTGACTGAAAGGCAAATTTTAGGTGTAGTGGGAAAGAAACTGAAGGTTTCTGAATAGAAATTGGTGTTAAAAGTAGAGGCAAAGTAGTGGTGCTTGAAAGAGGTGTTTACATGAGTTTCACTGTTAAAACATAGAATTGAAATACAGTGTGAAGCTAATGGGGTGATTATCAATGAAGAAATATTGTTAAGAAAATGGCCAAGGAAGTCAAACAGTCTTGGTCTTAAGCTGACTTCTACTATCCAATACAAAGAAAACCACTATCAGTATGTTCATCAAACATTCTTCATTTGGTCGAGATAGAGGTTGAAAAGAACCCTGGCATTTGTCAAAAATAAGCCTCCTTCATAAACAAGTAAAAGGCTCACGATTGTTTGAGGATGAAAAGCAGTTATTGCATGTGGCAAAGATTTCAAAAGGGACTGCTCTCAAAAAGGGTGAAATGAATGAAAATTCATTTTTCTTGCAGACCTCCTTCATAGAGGAACAAAGGGATAGCCTTCCCATGTTCACATTTCAACTTCAGCTCACCATCCCCTACTTTATCTCCATAAAAGTTGAAGACTCATTACTTTAGCAATCCAAGGTTAGTCATTTTCCTTGATGGTGAAGACTATTTGTAGCAGAGTTTTTCACTTACAGTTTCAAGTGAGGATCTTCACCCACAATCAAAAGAAAGGCTCAAAGAGCACCTAACAGTTCAATCAACTTCACAGTGGCCATGATCATCTTCAAAACACCAAGAGCAGAAACTGTCAAAATAAGTTTCATATTGGTGATTGATCTCCTTGCAAGAATGGCAAAGAATGCCTCACAAATCATTAGTATGTCTTTGAGCAGAGTTTTTTCATTGAAAAAGTCAGCAATAAGCAGAAGTGACAGATTTTATTCTTCAATGAGAAACAATGAAAGGGAGGCAGAAGGAGTTTGCAGCCCCTTAAAAAATCCTTTTTACTTAAACAAGAACCATCACTATGTTGCCTTGTCAAAAGTCGACCTCAGCATCTTGTCAAAGGGTTAGTTCGAAAAGGAGTCTTTATAGGTTTTAAAAATAATGAAATCACAAAACAATGCTTCATGTTTTGTTTTGCAACCAATACCTTTTTCAAAAAAGCTTCAAAACCCTCATAAATCATTTCAAAGGATAATTGGCTTTTTTCGATTTTAAGTGGATAGGAGACCATTGCAAACCCATTTGCAAGTTTCAAAAGAATTCACAACATCTCCTCCTAGATGCTCACTGGACCGAAGAGGTGTTTCAAACGAATTTACAGAGTTTTCAGGATTTTTAGCCGATGTGGCCTGCCTAAAAAAACATGCGGCATGTTTAGAAGCAGAAATACAGAGACTTTGTATTGTGGCGCGGCACGCCTGTAGGCGCCGGTCACAAACACCCGAAGGCCGACCCGACACCTGTGTTACTGCGCGACATTTTTCGTTTTGAATGTGCCACGCCTGTTTGAATGATCAAAATGCCTCCAAAAGGTCTTGAAACCTACTCAAATCATCAAGCCAAAGCCACAAACAATCTTCAAGGTATTTTTATTTGCCTCCTTGGTGCATTTGAATTTCTAAAGGGGTGATTGATGCCATGTTTTTCAAGAATAAATAGTGATTAAAAAATGGAGGTCTTGGTAGGAAAATCAAGGTGATTTGTTAAATGTAGTGACAAAGATTGTTACAGTGGGAGGCTAGTGGTGTGTTTATATTGGTTTCAAAAGGCCTAAACTGTTTTCAAAACAGAGCAATGAAACATATGCTAGTGACTAGACATAAAGCACAGTCTTAGAGGTTTTCAAATTGTTGAAGGTGTCCTAACAGTGATAAGACAAAACTAACGTATGGCAGATGAGTCTAAAGTGAAAAAAATGTTATAAGGTGGAAGCAGTCCTTGAAAGGAAAACAGAGTGTTTGTAAGGTGACATCAATGAGCTTGAGGTCAAAACAGTGTTTAAAAGGTGAGGGTTTGGTCCAAAATTAAAAGGTGCTACTGCTATAAATACCAAGAGAGAGAGATTGATTAGAGGGCATCGTTTCTGAGCAAACTCAGAGCTTTATGTTGCTATGATTGTTACATATTTTTACATTGTTGGGTGGATGTTTAAAACCATCTAAAAAGACCCTAACTTCCTTCAAAAAACATTGGTGTCCTAGCGGTGGTGAAAATAGTGTTTGTGAAGGGAAAATAGTGATCCTAAGGTAAAAACAGTGTTTGTAAAGTGAGGCAGTAGTCCTAAGGTGAATATAGTTTTATAAGGTGAAAGTTTGACCATTATAAAATGCCTCATCTATGTTATGAAATAGCAAACTAGTGCTACCTCCTTCATCCCATAAAGCAGTTGTGGTGAAAGACATTTTAACTCGATTTGAAGGTGTTTTTGACTACCTGTGTATGAGAAAGAATGAATACAAGAAGAGTGTTTTTTATTGGGAGGGGTGTTTTGTCTTTGTCTAAATACAAGGTTGTCTTGTTTATACCAAAACGTAAAGGATCCTTGTGACCTTACCCAAGCACAGTAATCATTTGACTGTGTGCCTTTTTTTTTATAACTATTTGTTGATTGGCATAAAAAGAGACAAAACAATGATTTGTAAGGAGCAGAAAGTTGGTGTTAAAGAACCATTTCACACATCATTTGAAGCATTTATCTTGGTAAAACAATGAATGATAAGGAGGACAGAGGTGTGTGGCAGAAAAAATTCAAAAATACATAACACAGAACTTAGTGTTACGAAAGAACATTCATAACAAGATGCCTCCGAAGCGAACGGTAGAGTGGCTTTGCACAAGAGATTTGAGCTTTGGTTCCAGAGAAGTGAATGCCCACCCATTAGTCTTGTTAAATTTCCATGAGGTTGGGTGTTTATATTCTTGTCAAAGAGTGAAAGAGGTGAAGAGCTTTTCCCCTTTGACACATCTTTGTGCTTTGAGGTTTCAAGAGAAGCATTTCCAGCCGGCAGGCCTAGATTTCAAATTCTCTCCAAGGTCCATCTCCAAGGCCACTAAAATCCCTTATGTCGGGAGAAGTGGTTTA